>JXPG01021295.1:544-14690 GCA_001015175.1 Megaselia abdita
CTTGAACATCTATAAGACGCTGTACACTTCACTAATTCGACAAAACTTGGAGTACTGTTGTGTTATATTATGTAAAATTCGACCCGACTAATGTTTTGATAATGTACTATAATGAATTTTCTAAATTGATTGATTTTAATATGTCTTACGATAAAATTAAAGATAAGTTTAATGTATCACTAAGTTAATTGTAGGCTGATGTTTTTAAACTATAGCTGAATAACGTACACACAATTCCAACAATCTTTAAATTAGTAAATTATCTTTATCTTTTTTTAAAATATTAATTTTTATATTTTTAAAGATTTCTATTGAGTTAAATATTAATTTAAATCAAATTTTTAAAATGTTAACTAAATTTAACATAAAAATATTTTTGTTTAAATTTTTTAATTTAACAATTGTAATAGGAAGAAATAAAACCAATCAAATAACAGTTACTTTGAACATTTTAGATAACGTATCGAATTAAATAACGTTATAATTTTTGAAGAAGACTAATATATGATTAAAATGAATTGTTTGAAAAGTACCAATATATATAAATAAATATCCACAACATCTTTATATGAGTCAGTACTATACTAAATTTAAAAATGTTGTTTTAAGTTAATACCGCTAAATTGTTGAAACGTCGGTAAAATAATGAATGAATGAACATTTTCTTGAATCATAACTAAAACAATAAAATCAATTGATCATTAAAACCATTATTTTTTATAAAAATAAATAAAATAAAATTCATAATAATTAATCAAATAGAAATTATAGAAGCGAGAAATACCTATTTTCATATTAGATGCCTAAGTTGATTTCCATTTAGTTGAAATTTGTTAAACCAATGCAAGCAAACAACAGATATGGATTCACTTAGCTTACAAATCCAAGATAAATCTCAAGAGTTTCTCTCTTCAACAGTACAAAACAATGTTAGTCAGTTAACTCTTGTTTTTAAGTATGTTTTCTTCTTTTTCTTTTTAGTTTCAGTTACTGCATATAAAGGAAATCAAATATTAAGAAATAAAACAACAAAGCTATAAATGAATATAATAAGACAAAGTCACGAGAGGACCATATTTGTTTTATACCATCAGCAGAAAATGCACTTAGAAGACGACTAACTTGTGGTATAACTGAATGAGTTCGATGGTTGTTTGTTGATCGGTCTGCTAGGTTACAGGGTGTTAAGATATTCAAAGTGAAGGTAATTCCGAACACTTGCTCAATAACTCAACTGAAGATCCCCCAACATTACTATTCCTGGATTTCAAGTTCCTGTTCTTATGAAATTATATTAAGGCATAAATAATATAATTCATAAGAACAAACGTCAGTAACGTATATGTAATCAATTTACTTAGAATATTGTGCAAATATAATATATACCCTGTGTATTATCACAGTGGAAAAGTGGGAAAAAGAGTAATATAAGAAATCAGAGCTAAAGAAGGTAATAACTAAATATCGAGAAAGCAAAATGGAAATATTAGTTAGTTACACTAATGTATATAAATGTGTCTGTGGAGTAGAACATTCCCGAGGGTTTTCTTGGCGTTTCTGGACTTCGCCAAAGGCGAAGAAAACAATAATATTTAAACTGTTTATTACTTTTTAATTTTTTTTTTATAATTGGACTTTTTAATTGAGGTTAATATTTGAAGTTTCAGAAACTATTTCATTCAACTTTGTCATTATTTTTTAAAATTGTATATAGAAATAATTATAATTTTGTTCCTATACGTTTTGTATGTAATGTTATATTGGATTGGAAATCACACAACGANTTATTACTTTTTAATTTTTTTTTTATAATTGGACTTTTTAATTGAGGTTAATATTTGAAGTTTCAGAAACTATTTCATTCAACTTTGTCATTATTTTTTAAAATTGTATATAGAAATAATTATAATTTTGTTCCTATACGTTTTGTATGTAATGTTATATTGGATTGGAAATCACACAACGAGTTAAAGGTGTACCAGCTGCTTTTATACATCATAGTGTAGTTAGTTTTCCCTCTCAGCGATGAGCTGATATCAGGTTTTTTTGAAGGTACTAATAAGCCCCATAAGCCCTCATCACAATTTTAGAAATACATGGGCGTAGGAAAGGTTCAATAAAGCAAAATTAGTGTTTATAGCTTTTATGATTCCTTATATGAACTTTTATAATTACAGAGGCTGTGAGAGCAATTTTAGAATTAATTTAATAAGAACAACCCTAGTGCTACTACGAAATGTAGCTCTACTGCGCTTTAGTTTTTAAGCTTAATGAAAAACCCTTTTTTTGGGTTTTTTTTAAAACAAATACCATTATGTATTCGTTTTGTCCGTCCTTCAGTTTTGAAGGATTAAACAATATCCGATAAGGGCATGTGATACCTCATTTTAAAGGTCTATATGACTATTACAAACTGCCATTAACAGAATTTTAATTGGAGGTAGCGCTTAAATTCTGTAAGCTAGAATCATGTGGGGTTGTGTGATACATCATTTTGAAGATACTAATGAGGCCTAAAAGCCCCCATCAAAATGTTGGAAATACAAGGGCATACGAAAGGGGCAATTAAAGCTAAACATTCATATAGCTTTTATGATTCCTTATATGAACCTTGAGGCTGTGAGCGGGGCAATTTTAGATTAATTAAATTAATCTCCTGCACCCCTTCACTATAGTTTTTAAGCTTGTTGTAAATTACTTTTTTTAAAGTTNTAAAAGCCCCCATCAAAATGTTGGAAATACAAGGGCATACGAAAGGGGCAATTAAAGCTAAACATTCATATAGCTTTTATGATTCCTTATATGAACCTTGAGGCTGTGAGCGGGGCAATTTTAGATTAATTAAATTAATCTCCTGCACCCCTTCACTATAGTTTTTAAGCTTGTTGTAAATTACTTTTTTTAAAGTTTTTCATGATATTTTTCGCTGAAGCTGAAGAAATTTTGTATTTTTCCAAGAACGGTTTGTGTTGTTATAAATTTAAGTTTTCAATTTTAATTCTATGAAAAGTATTTATTAATTGGCTGCAGCTGATAAGTATTTATTTTACTAGCTGGTGTGACCCAAAGGTCTTTCTTATTTTAACATATACCTTATTTGTATACATAAAATCTAAAAATCTATATTATGCTCTGTATNTTGCTCCGTATTTTTTTAGCTTTTCAAATTTTCTTTTATTTATAAATACAATTAATTTTACTTGTTTCTTCAATTCTAATATATTTTTTATTTAATTTTTTGTATGTGTATTTTTTGAAGACCATTTTAAACAAATTATTAAAGTATTTTATTCTTTTATTAGCTTAAAAAATGATTTTATTATGTTATTATTGTAGTTGTGTTAATAAAAATATGAAATTTTCTGTTTTTTTTATTATTCAACCAATTTATTGTTTTTAGTTTTCTTCTCATTTTTCTTGAGTAAAATACTTTTGATTGATAGTATTTATTTTTAGTATTATAAGTTAATATTTGTTTATTTATTTCTTTTTGTTTTTTAATTTTTGATGGTATTTATTGTTTTGATCAAAGCATTTAAATTTGAGCCAAATCGGATAAAGTTTCTATAAGGAACAAACAGACAGACAGACAGATTTGAATTTTATTGTATAGATTCTACTTATTATAGGATATTCTTTCTGGATCTCTTAAAAGAACTTATTGATTTTATTAGATTTTTTGTATTTTCTTGTTATTATAAAATAACTATTTAATTTTATTATTATTATATTTGCCTAATCTTCGATGGTATTTATTTTTGGTTATGTTTATTAATATTATTTTATTTAAATTTTATTGTAGGGAATTATTTGTTGAAAGATTTGTTCTTTTACTTATTTTTAATTTTTAATTATTTTTATGTTTTCTCCAATTTAAAAAGCGTGTTTTTGTTATGTTTAATTATAATTTTATTATTTATGTTTAATATATTGTATTTATTATTTGGCTGAAATTTATTGTTTTTCTATTTTGGAAGGCATTTTTTTTTGGTTGTTGAGAGTATTTATTGTGGTAATGAAGGAATTAAAATTATTGCCGTTGCTTTCTTTTCGTTGACATTTTTAAAGGATTTCATTGGAACATGACGTTCAATTTGAATGAAGGTTACGTAATTTTATATAGATTCTCCCTCGCACTATTCATTCCTATAAGGAATATCAGTGTAAAACTAAAATTGTAGAAGAAATTCTACCTTTGAAGAGATGATTAAGTAAGAGAATTTCCCACTTAAAATTTTTTAGTTTGCTGTTTCAGGATTTGTTTGAATTGATTTTTTTTTTTATTTTTAATGTTATTTTCGGTTTTTTCTTCTTGATTTTTTTAATTATTGAAGGTATTTTTTGTTTCGATGAAGGAATTTTCACTTTACTGTTTCTGTTTTTTGTATTTACCTTTTTTGTATTTTTAATATAGAGGGCATTTTTGTTTCACGGAAGCTTAAGGCTTTCCTATGGAGCCACATCTGGAATTACTTCTAATATTTAATAAGCTATAATATAATCAAAGCTTCAAGCAACTTCTCCATAAAGTTTGGTCGAAATCGTTAAAACTCAAACGATACAAAATCGATTTCAAACATATTTCTGGACTCCTCTCAATATAAACCCCATAAAAATTAAAATTTGGACACATAATCGTTTCTGGAACCTTAGAACCTATTCCCATTCGAGAAATCGATTCAACGTTAATTCCGTAACTATTCTTAAAATTCCCCATTCAACGATACCCATATTGTGAAAAACACAATTGGGCCACCGTTTTGGAATATTGGAACCTATTCCCATCCCGAAATCATTTCCACATAAATTTCCAGACTATTCTTTGAATTCCCCATCCAACGATACCCATATTG
Organism: Megaselia abdita; assembly: GCA_001015175.1. Taxonomy (NCBI): domain Eukaryota; kingdom Metazoa; phylum Arthropoda; class Insecta; order Diptera; family Phoridae; genus Megaselia; species Megaselia abdita. The sequence goes on from JXPG01021295.1 coordinate 5,398, forward strand.
GCTATGTTCTAAAGTGGAATATCATAAAGAAGCAGACACAATACAATTTCTAGACCTTACCTTACGTTTATGCAAACAACGACAAAAACCTTCACTTAACGTTACGAAAAGTGGCCCACGACCTGTTTTGTCGATATAGTTTAACAACTGAGATTGCGGTTACGCGGAACTTTCGTATTAGTGTCTTTTCAATGGAATATCATTGTGGATATAATTGAACAACCGGGACGATTCAACCGCGGTTAATAGTGATATGGGTATTCCTAAGTCTACGAAATTAAATAGGGTTGAGAAGGTATAACTTATGACCAAATCGCCCAAATCCAAACAAATGAAAAGTTGGATTTCTTTGTAATGAATAAAAGTATTCATCAAAAACCTTTCTAATTTATTCAGAATGTTTTTTATTGATGTTCTCAAAATAATTCCAAATTGTTCACTCATTAAAGGAATGTTTGTTATTTAAAAATATTCAATTGAAATATATACAATGCTTTGATATAGAGTATTTCACGAGTATCGACATGTGTGTACAGATTCAAATCACGAATCAGAAGTATAGTGACTATGGGCTTTTGAGTGGTTAGCTTTATTCGTGAATAGTTTTGTGATTTTATTCAATTCAACTTTAGCTATTTAACGAACAGTATAAAATTCTTATTAGGTCAATGCCCAACAATCACCAAAGCATGTTTTCTCTTTAAATCAACCGTCGACCTTTTGAAAGAAATATTTTAAATGATAAAAGTTTGAGGGCCATATAACAATACATCGTGTGTATTTGAAATTGAAAAATAAGGCACACATTTTTTGAGTGATACTTCCCAGCTTCAGTAATACTTCCCAGCATCTTTATTATTGAAATTTGTTTCCTAAATTTAAGTTAAATATTTTGTGATATGTAGGATTTACAACAAGAAACCTCAAATTTTCCAAAGCCATGCTACACCACTATATGCTTTATTCAAACTTCCTATTCAGTCCTTAAATAAAAATGTAATACAAGTTTCTCGTTGTCCAACGTAAATAAGCAACACAATCGCAGGCTATAAATTCAGTCCACACTTAAAAAGTAGGTCATTTTAAAACAAAGACCTTTTTCTTATGACAAAGATTAAAGAAAAAGCCTTGAGAGGCTGCAGATCCTTACTTCTGTATTCTTCTTTCCTGCTTCTTATACCACAAACCCAACAGTTAATAAATTACCACAGAACCAGAAAAAACGCAAACATATTAAAGGAATGAATGAGATTTCTGTCATATAGACATGTCCGCATTGCAACTCAGCACGCATATTCTTCAAACTCAGAAAATCAGAAACTTGAAAAGAAAAAGTAGAATGTAAATAATTTTTCTTGTTACATTGTTGCAAATTTCCGGTAATCAGTTTCTTTCTGGTTACTAAGTTTTATTTTTTCTCTCTCAATCACTTGCATGGAATCTGTATATGTAAGCTCATTAATAAATTATAATTACCAATAAAACCTATCTTACACTTGAAAAATTTTTATTAATGAATATTTAAAGATGTATCTTAGAATCATATCGAATATTAAGAGTTGTAGCATTCTCGCCTTCCACTCGACAGTTTTGAGTTCGATCCTCAGTGTGTTAGAATTTTTCCTAAGAAATTGTATTTGGTATGAGTCGGATATACTACCTGACGCCACCCTCGTCATTACGATGTTGATGAAATAAAAGGATAAGTCTAATACACTCGTTAAAATACCAGAGAGATTATCACTGATGTAGAAAAACAGCCGGTAAAAACATATGAAACATTCCTTAATATCACTGCTACACCTTGAGCCATCTCTCGTCTCGTTGTGTGATTTAGTTTGTAAGAGGAAAACAAAAAAATCCTATTTTTAGCAAAAATATAATTTTGCATTTCATGTTTTTTTGGTTATCAACTTAAACTCAAAGAATTACATGCCGGATTACGCTAAGGCTCAAGTCAAATAAAAAATTATGTCATAAATGACTTTCTGCGGAGAAGGAAAAGTAATCCCACAAATTAGCATGAATCTTTGACGTTAAAGAAGAACTCAGCCAGATAAGCAGACAACCAGACACATATCATGTCAATAACCAGTAAATTGAAGTGTAAAAAAAACTTGCTTACTTTATTTGAACTTCTGTTACTTTTTTACATTCTTACAGAGAGGGTTAACAGAGTTGCCACATATTTATTTCATTTCAACGCGAAATTTTGTATATAAAGTAACACTGACAAACTTCAACTTTCGCTTTGGTTGATGGAAATACATTGAAAAAGAGATACAAAACCATGACAACCCTGCTCTGTCCGATTGCAAAAGCAAATTGAATATTTGTTGAATCTTTCGTTGAATACCAGTTGCTAGGTTTAGTTCCTTTATAAACCTCGTACTTTATCATGGTGGTATAATGAATCCAACTAACAAACCAGATATCAATTCCATATTAGTATTTTTTCATTTCAGTATATAGATAAATTGGAAGCATAGTTCCCACATTTTTTTAATAGTTGTTTTTTTTTCTCAAGAATTTTTAATATAGCATAGAAACCTAAACTGTTCCCATTTTCTTCATCATCAAATTTTAGTGCATATTATCTTAATTAATTCCTAGACCTACATGTAGATACGAAGTGATCGGGTGTCTACTGTAATTCTGATCTGCACCAGCAATAAAGCTGGTCAATTATATCAAAGGCGAAAACGAGAACCATTGCCCTCTGGTGTGCTGGAGCCACAGACGTTTTAGGATATGCAGAAGCCTAGTAGACCTTCCGGATGGAGAGACGATGTAGTCGAAGAAAGAAGTGCTCTACCTAAAAAGCATCCAAAGGAATACCCGATTAGCTCAGGAAGCGTATAACATCAATATGAGGAAGGTTGTTTTTAAAATTAAACAGTTTTTTTTCGATTTTGCTGCAAAGTTGTTTTTAATTAAACTTATCCTAAAACTTAAAAAACAATTTTCGTTTTTCCAGAATAACAGTTTTTTTAAAATTATTTGTTTTATACTTTAATTGGTTATTATAAAGCAATAATTTCTGTTTTAAAGAAAATATATATTAAGATTATTTTATGTAAAGATTAATTTAAAAAGGTTTATTATTCTTATTCAGATTTTTCAAGATATATATAACTCGAAACTCAAGGCTTTTAAGGATTAAATTTCCTTAGAAAAAATGATTGTTATTTTTTGTTTGTGTTAGAAAAAAAACTTAAAAAAATAAAAATTTCAAACATTTTTATAAAAATGTTAATTAATCATTCAACCCTTTGCATTTTTTTACAAATCGAAGACTTATTAGAAAATTAAACATTTTTTTAAAAATTAATCAAAAATTAATATTTTTAGTTTTTAAGGAATTTTTGCAATATTTAAAAATTATTTTGAGTTAATTTTTCTGTCACAAATTTTTGATTATTAAGTAATTAGTTCTTTACACATTTTTTAAAACTCAAATATTAAAACATTTTGTAAAAACAAGAAAATGGATTGAATATTTTTGAGAATTCTATTTGAGAAACATAAAATGTTCAACATTTTGTTTTATGTTTTGAGTAAAATATATGTTCAAAAATCCATTTAAAAATTAACCAAAACATAAATATATTTATTTTGGAAAATAAATTTTCTGAAAATTTAAAAAAAAAATATAATCTCAATTTAGAATTTATGCTAAATTTTTTATGTAAAAATTTAGTAACAACAATTATAAATTCATTATCAAGAAAATCGATTGAATATTTAAAAAAAATTAAAAGTCCACATTTAACAAAATTTTAAACTTCCAAAATCCATAGAAAAATTAAGAAAACATATAAATAAATTTTTTTTTTCAAATCAAATATTTTATGAATATGTAATTTATTTTATATTTCTTTCTAAGCACTTCACTATTTGTACCGTTTTAAAAAGGTTAACATTTTAAAATTTCCAGTTTAAAAAAAATAAAGCTTTCAAAATCTCTATAAAATTTAAAAGAAAATAGAAAACATTTTAAATTTAAAAAACAAATATTTTTTGAAAATTATGATTTTTTTATATTTGAAATGTATGCTAAATTTGATGAGTATATTGTGTTTTTTTTAAAGAACAGAAAATTTTGATTAAATTTGATTTCATCATTAAAAAAAATATATTCAAATGCCTTAAAAAAATATTAAATACAAAGTTCAAGGTACAATAAAAGATTTTGATTCAGAATTGTGAGAATATTTAATATTTCGTTAATACTAAAAATTTTAAAAAATTATTAAACTTTTGATTTTATTTTTATTTCATTTTTCAATGAAGATTATATGTTATATATATACTTTTTAACTCTTGTTTTTTATATTTAGTATTTTTTGTAACTTTTTAGCTCATAAAATTAAATAATTAAAGTTAAAAGCCCTATGATAAAAAATAAGCTCCTTTACTCACAAAATAAAATTACGCTATAAATTTGGAAATTTCTATTATCAGAATGAGGCAGGAATCAGTAGTTCATTTTAAGAGAATCAAGACTTTCAAATATTGAATTAAATTTAAAAAGATGTTTGGGAAGATAAGGTAATACTTCCCAAGTAGAGTACACTATGAATCTATATATTCCAAGTATTCCCCAATCGTTTTTTGATGAATTAAATACATTCTCTCTATTTGAAGTATTCTTATTCAATCGTTTTTTTATGAATCATATGCTATCTCTCTATTTCAAGGGACGTTCTTTATTTATAAAATTTCACGTCACTGAATTGAAATACGATTTTCAAACACGATTTTTGGGGTACTTTTTCAACGCAATATTTTTCAGTTTGATTATCTTTTTCTTTTAATTTATTTTGTGTGTAAGCTGTTGTAAGCCTTTGTACGAACCCTGCACATGCTATCCGACTATTCTTATGTGGCTTCATGACAGGAAAATCCACCACCGACCAGCTTTTCAAAAATAAGACTTTAGTATCAGCTCATACTTCCTGCCCTTCTATACGGATCAGAATGTTGGGCTCTGACATCTGCTGATGAAGAGTTGCTAGTGAGATATGAAAGAAGAATGCTGCGACTGATTTTTGTAGACGTATATATTGAAGGAGTAGTGGATCAGGTACAACGACGAACTTTACCAGCTTTACAAATATCCGACCATAGCTAAAAAGATCAGTACAGGGTGTTTAAGATGCGCAGTAAACATGGGGATATTGCTGTGATATGAGTTCACACCTCCAGAATTGAAGTTGTAAGTAGAAGAGGTCGTCAGAGAATGGTTATACTTAGTGGAGATATTAGTATCGTTAGCTGGACTCTGGCGAGCCATCATCAGCAAGTGAAGTTAATATTATTATTTGTATTATTATTTTCTTTATTTCTCCAATTTGGGTGATTTGTAATACATTTTGGAATGCTTAACTTAATAGAAAACATATTAATCTATTTAGGGGTAGGGTACACTGTTAAAGAGTAAATCGTTACACCTCGATAAGATACACTTCAAAAAGTGTAGCCATTTTTATAACTGCAATGGAATACACGTCAATAATTATGAAGAAGTGTTTCAGGCAAAACAATTCAAAAATTATTTACACCTGCAGTTTTAAAACTTACACGCTCAGAGGTGTAATGCTATATGTACACCTCAAAAATAAAATTTAACACCTCGATTTTTAACAGTGTAGTTATTTGGTGTAGGTGCTAACATTCTCGTGTGAGTCGGATATACTACCTGACGCCACCCTTTTAGCTTGTCTTCATTAGATTACTTGTATTAGATTTTGCGAAACGTTCAGTTATGCTACATCTTTTTGTCGAGTTTTTAAAGATACAAGAATTTTACCATTATAAAATTTGGATAGGCTATTTTGTGCAACTAAATCTCAGACAACTTTGTCGCAATTTTAATGCTCATAGTTGTTTTTGAGATACAAGGTCTTCTCAGTTTTTTTGAATGTATGAAACTTAGTAAATCAAATTTTCAGTGGAGACGGAATCCATAAATTGTACTTGATAGTAATTTCTAAATCAGAACATCTTATATCAGCTAAAATTATCCTTCTCCGTGATGTTAAAAGACAATCGCAGCTTACTTAGATATCAACTCGCTGAACTTTCTAAGCCGATTCAGTTTATTAATAAAGATCTTAAAAACTAACTTTGCTGTCTATGCCTTTAGAGTAATGAGCTACTATTCTTCCTAAATTCATGAGAGCTTAATTTGTCCATACCTCCCGCATCTGATGTGGAACAGTTGAACTCAATTCAAATTTCGTGTCTTCGAAGACCATTCAATTTAATAAAAATGTGAAGAGGCACTAATAAAGGATCAATTGCTTAGACATCGGATAAGCTGAAAACCCCATACACTTTCATCCTAGTCTGTCTACCACCAACTAAGTTTATGTTTTTCCTTCTCAAACTAAAGTATCTTTACATTCGACGTTATTTTGGATCACAATAACATTTCAAAGATAAGTAAAAATGAGAGAATTCAAAAATGTATATGCTCAAACTTATAGATTCCAAACGAATGACCTTAAAACTGATTTTCATTAAACGAAGACAGTACACACAACTGAATTTTGAAAAGCTCAGATAGAAGTATTACAGATGGGCTTTATGGATCTGGTATTGCCATTTAGATGAATCAGCCAATTTCTATCAGCTTTCCACTTCAACAAAACATCAGCTAAAATATCTTGAAATGGATTGGATATCTCATCTTGTTTTACGTTATAGTAATAATTGCTGAGATTCGAACCCAAGTTTAACATTGTTCAACTGTGTAGTATGTGATGCATAAATTAAGGTAATATTAGCATAAGCCAAATAGGTTTCGGTATAATACAAGAAGTAACATTTTTCACAATAAGTCTGTGTTTGCACATATTGTTGATGCTTTCTTAGGCGATACACACCATTTGCTCTAGAGCTCGCTTAAAAAATCTAATTAAATTAAAGATCAACAAAAACGTGTATTTAAAAAGCAACTAAAGAACATTTGACGCCCATCAGAAAAAAAAGCTTTGATGATGGCATGACAACCGAACCAACACGAAATCACGAAGCATTTGTTGTTAGTTCTTTTCTTTCTAAGTCAGCAAACTGTTGTTCTAAGACGAAATCAGTTCTTCAACGCTACAGTTTAATAAACAGCACCCGATGAAATTGTTTACGTAAAATGGCGCCAAAGTTGAAGATAGAAGAAATCCAACAAAGGAAACGTACAATAATTTACAAGTTTATTAAAATTATTCTTACGATTCCCTGATGCGATCTCACTAATGGAAGCGACCAGTTAGTGCGATGATTGCCAAGCAATTGTAATGTCAATGCACACTACACCTGTGTTCTTTCGCGATTTAGCCGCAACAAACTAACAGCCAACAATCCATTTATTCAACAGTGACGACGTTTGTCTGGCATGATAGACTCAACGGCTATAAAAGTTGAGCTGCCTGCCTGCCTATTGTATTCTGTTGTTATATTTGTGTCATATTTTCCGTCTGACTTAAGAACGTGAATGAAATATCGCAGAGTTTCGGATTCATCGGCAACAAGAGCCAGAGATAATTACTATGGATTTCAGAAGAAGTACATCTTCAATAAATGATGCCGTCNCGCGATTTAGCCGCAACAAACTAACAGCCAACAATCCATTTATTCAACAGTGACGACGTTTGTCTGGCATGATAGACTCAACGGCTATAAAAGTTGAGCTGCCTGCCTGCCTATTGTATTCTGTTGTTATATTTGTGTCATATTTTCCGTCTGACTTAAGAACGTGAATGAAATATCGCAGAGTTTCGGATTCATCGGCAACAAGACCCAGAGATAATTACTATGGATTTCGGAAGAAGTACATCTTCAATAAATGATGCCGTCGTGGTGAATACTGATCATAGTCATCATCAACGCCTGACTACAGAATAAGCAAAAGAAATGCGATTTATTTTTTTAAGAAGAGGACTGGCAACCATCAAATCATGAAGAAGAAACTAAATTTACAGTGGGACTAACTTCTTGCAATCTTAATTTATTTGGTCTTCAGAAATTTTCTAGTAGAAATTTAGATATTGTTAAATTTTTGGGATCAAATTAATCAAATAAAAGACGAATTTTATACATATTTTAGCAATTACCAAAACATTATACTAAAAGAGGTATATATAATATATCATTCAGCTTCATTTAATTATTCAATATCCCACATGTTTAAATTAGTAACTCACACACTCAAATATGTAGTCTACATAATAAATGTGTATTGAGAGTTTATAAAAATAGTGTGTATGGTACGTATTTGAATGAGTGTCGTACATATTTTATATCTACTTTACATATTTATAATGTATTTTATGTTTACCTATTTTTGTATTTTTATAAGTACAAATTGCTTATGTAGGTTACATATTTTAAAGTGTGCAANGTTATAAGTACAAATTGCTTATGTTGGTTACATATTTTAAAGTGTGCAACCTACATTAAGAAAATATTTATTTTTTCAGTTTATTTTTCTGTTTGAAATAGTTTAAGCATTATGTTTGAGAGTCAATTTCCAATCTAGTTGCTGTTTAAGCATAAATTTCTTAATTTTTAGAAACAAAAATCTACCCACAGTTTTGCCATTTCTATTTTCTGCAGTTGCATTTTCAACAATAAACATTATTTTTGAAAAATAAATATGTTCTTGTTAATAAATATTCATTCCGATTGTGAAGTGAAATCGTGCAACCTTTGGTAGGTGGCGAGCGAAGATACAAATTTAACATAAAGTAAATAAATTTAGTGTTATCTCTTTGTTTATGCTTTCAATGCATGAATTTAGTAATTGGACAATTTAATACCAAGCCGTAATATAGATTTTCTTTTCAAAGGGTCAATGATCAAAGAATGGGTTTTAATTGGTAGCGTGTTCTCCACCTTCTGAAGTTTGAAATGATTAACAGTCGGCATTTTAACACAAAATTTCAGTGGAAAACATAAGACATCGAAAGTTTTCATTTCTCTTATTTGTCTATAGTAAGTCTTTAAATTAAAAAATCTCCAAACTGCTCATGCTATTCTTCATTTAGTGGTGTAACTGTAACAGTCACTGTTAAAAATAGATGTGTTAAATTTACACGTTTGATGTGTACATATAGCATTACTCCTCTGAGCGTGTAAGTTTTAAAACTGAAGGTGCAAATAATTTTTTGCCTGAAACAAAATTTTCATAATTATTGACGTGTATTCCATTGCAGTTATAAAAATGGCTACACCTTTTGAAGTGTAGACATTACACCTCAAAAAGTGTAATTTTTGTTACCCCGATTGAGGTG
>JXPG01021296.1:0-15287 GCA_001015175.1 Megaselia abdita
AAGGATTCCACCAAATGTTAATTGGGAAGATGAGCAGCTCCTTAGCGTATTTGAGAAGGTTCTTCAAATGATCTATGATCTTATTAGACTGGCGAAAACATCACCATGAAGAGATATATTCCATGAGCAAACAACAAGAAAGTTTCGGATTTCTAAACCGAAAGGACTCACAACACCTACGAGTCAGAGATTGGACATCAACAAACAACAAGACCGGCGACAAAGTTAATACTCTCGCCTTGTAAAATGACCTCATTTGGAACTTTACGCTCAATTTTAATGAGGATTTAGTGATCTTATATAGATTTTCCCTCACACTATTACTATTTACTAAAAGGAATATCAGTGTAAAAACTAAAATTTTAGAAGAAATTTTACAATTTAAGAGATGATTAAGTAAAAACATTCCCACCAAAAATACATCATATCTCAAGAAATCATAATTGTGTATCAAATTATTGTTTGCTTCTTCACTAATCTTAACTTGTGAGTAACTAATGTCTATATTTATTTGTATGGATTTGTCCAATATTTTTAAAATATGTTTAGTTTCTTTTGATATAAAGCTTAACATAACAAGCTTCTCATATAGTTTACTGACTATAGTTTCCTTCTCCTTTTTTTCATAAATAACTAGAAGGAGATTTGGATTTTGAAAGCCTTAATTTTGTTCAGCTTCGACCAAAATCGAAAACCTAACAAAATCATGAGAAATCCTAACAAAATCATAAGAAATCCTCAAAATGCGAACAAAATCTTAAGATCCCTTTAAAACCCATAGTATAAGAGACATTTTTACTCTTCGGTTAAGAAGTATAACCGAGTATAAAATTATTTAAATTATAAAATTTCAATATTTACGCTTAATATAAGTTATTAATAAATAAATGCTGAACTCAGTATACGCAAGAACTCTTCGTCATATTTTGGTAATAATTGAAAATTCCTATTTTAAATTATTCAGTCAACCCATAAATAGAGCTAGAGAATATTTCTTAGAGTATAAGCAACAACTTTTACAAAGAATATATTAAACCAAGAAACTGCCAAGTTAATTTAGCCTCAGTTTAATAACTTCCATATATAAAAAGGATAAGGAGAGCAAAAATCATCATCAGTATATCTCAAGGTATCACTTCCACCTATATTTCCCTCCTTTATAATAACCACAATAATATTAAGCCTTTTAAATAAAAACTGATAACAAAACAACTCGAAAGCACATTCATCATCCTCAATGACCACAAGCAAAACATAACTGAAGAATAATAAGTTTAACGCTCTTTTTGATGACCTTGAACTTCACACAATACAAACACGATTCGATCGATGAGTTTGTAAAACTTCCATAATAACCATTGATTCGACCAGGAAATACTGGTTACCCATTAATATTCAAATCACGGGTAGACAACGGCCGTGATTCGTAACGAAGTCCACGTTTTCGGAGATTAAAAAAATATATATATATTAAACATGAATGAAATGAAGACGAGATAATTTGAATTATAGTGACCCAATAACTCTAAGGAACTTTACGTTCGATTTCATTCCGCTTCGCACTTGCATTTTTTTGTTCTACGTAATGCGAGGCTTATTCAAATTCTTGAACACGTTCTGTGTTCAAGTTGTTTTTGTTGCTATATGCGAGTTTAGTTCGTTCGTTTTGATGAGAAGGTCGTTTTGCTTTGCTTTGTATTAGTCATTCTAATTTCTAGGAGTTCAAGAGGTAGACGTAGTCACTAGTCAGTTGAGGTAATTGCTATGCCTAATAGGCAGAATTTAAATATAAGATTTTTTTGTTGTATTTTTATATGAGTTATTCACTTTTGAACTATAATTTTTCTACAAACGATTTCCCTGATAAGACAATTGAGGGTAATGTGCATGTTTTGTTATCTTTCTTTGACGTTTTTGACAGTTGTAGACTTTGGATTTAGGTCTATTTGAAAGTATTCATACTCTAATCTTTTTTCTCTTAATAAAACATTATCTATCTGGTATTTTAATGAATGTATAGAGACATCCCTTATGTTCCTCATCATCATCATTAATAATAATAAAAGAAAAGTTAGTAATTCTGATTCACAAACAACAAAATTACGTGTGCTCTGAGAATTGAACTGAGAAGACATGTGAAATGTTCATTTAATGTTTCAAATCAATCTCCCTCAATACAATATTCGTCTTCCGATGTTAAGTTCAAGTATTCTGCACCATACAGAAGTACTATCAAGACGAGGTCGTTGTAAAGCTTAACCTTAGACTTCCTGGTAAGACATATGTTCGCCAAAACTACATGTCGCTTTACTTCCACACTGATGTTGTAGGATGTTACCTCAGAAGACAAATAGATACAAATTTTCAGAACTTCCAACAATGTTGACAGTCTCTCCCACTTCTTTGAGAATTCTTTCTTTACGACTTGAGACCATATATTTGATTACTCCTAAATTGACTTGAATTCGCTTCCGTCTCAATTACAAAGAATATGTCCTTGACGCCTGATGTTTTTCTCCCTATTACGTCCAAGTCATCGGTTTATCCAAGAATTTGGCTAGAGTTGTTGTAGCAGGATGTTGAAATAGCTTCACGACAGTGCGTCTCCTTGTCGAAAACCCCTCACAGTTTGGAATTTGCTTGAGGTTTCTCCAGCGGCTTTGACACAACTCCATGTGTTCCGCAGTGTCATTTGGCATAGTTTGATGAGCTTGCTTGGTATGCCAAAATGGTTCATTGAGCGTATGTCGTGTGGTTTTAGGCGATCAACAATACTGGAAGCTAGGATCTTTTAGGCAAAGTTGAGCAGGCTAATGCCTCGATAGTTCTTGCAATCACTCTTGTCACCTTTCTTAAAAACCGGGTAGAGGATTCTAATATTGCCCTCTTCTGGCCTGTCCCAGATCTTCTTAAGCAGCTTGTGGAAAGCATCATTGAAAGAAGGCCTTGCTGTTTTCAACAGTTCAGTTGGTATACCGTCATTTCCTTGGCTCTTGTTGTTCTTTAGCCTCTGGATAGATGAGTCTACCTCTGATTTTGTGGGTGGAGGGACATCACCATTGTTTTGGAAATTTCGGGGGCACTGCTTTTTACTTGTCCTTAGTTTTACGAGCCAAGTTCCTATCAATCTTAAATTCCAGCTCTTGGAACTGATGTTTCGCGAAGCGTCTTCTCTTCAGTCTTGTAAATTTTACAACCTCTCTTCATTTGGATCTAAACGCCTCTTTGGTTGATCGGGTATTTGTTTGATTGTAGGTTTTTCTGATGTAGAGCTTCCTTTTCCAAGACAGCTCTGTCATATTCGACATCTCGCCATCACTTCTTTCTTTGAGGTTCCTCATACCAATTGTTTCGGTAGATGCGTTTTTTATAGATTCTACACATAGCTTTCAGCACCCGTTAATGTCTACTTCGCCAGGCAAGCCCAACAATTTTGTAGTCACTGCATCCTCATATTGCTTTTTCATGATAGCAGTGCCGCAGTGTTGAACTTTTGTTTTGCTGAATTTTTTTGCCTTTTTGTCGGTATCTTAAAACGTATGCTGAATCTCACCAGGTTTTGATCAGCAGATCCTATATATGTGCTCCTCTCATAGATCTAACATTAGTGATAAGCGATGCATGACGTGCATCACATAATACATTGTCAATTTGTTTCTCTGTGATTCCATCGGAATGGTTCCATATTTGAAGATGAATTTTCGGGTTGAGGAAGAACGGACTATTTAAAACTGAACTGTTTCATGCTTCGAAGCTTATCAATCTTAGTCCACTATCGTTGGTGTTTTAGTGTAAGCTATGTTCCTATGTCATTGGCCTTATCAGTATCTTCATGTAATTGTCCAGATCCAATCCATTTTCGAGTCTCTTGTAAAGCCATAATATCTGCTCCATAGTCTTGCATAACTATAAAAATTTCCGGGGATGGACCTGTTTATTCCTTTCCGTTTCCGAGTCAACTGTTTCGAGAATAAGTAGATAAGTAGCCCTATGTCTCTATCAATGAATTTGTTCCGTTTCTCATTTCGGGTGCCTACTGGCTTTTTAATGATCGCTGTAAGCTTGTTCCGAGGGCTGTTATAAGGGTAAACCCCTACCTATAGAGCTGTATATTGATAGCGCACGGAACGTACAAGGTACTCCACCATCCGCCGCCTGAGGATCTGGTTGCTTGCTAATCAGTGTTATGATCTCGAGAACACATATTCTAGACAATTCCAAAAAAAATATTTATTATTTATTATTAATATTTATTATTTATTTTAATTCAGTTTCAAGATGTTAAGAATATTTTCTTAAAATCCAGGGTCAAAACCTTCTTCAAATTTCTATTCTATCATTAAAGATAATTTTTTAAATAATTATGTTTTTAGATTAGACATTAACATCATATTTGAAAGTAGTATTAACAAAAATTTAAAAACTAAGTCTTGTCTAAGAATTTGTAGCAGTATTTAATGTTCATTCACTATAATTACAGATACCATCACACATTACGCTGATGCATATTGAAACTCTTCTCTGAGTGTGTGTATTAATATCATTTATTTTCAATGCAATGTAAAAACTTATTTCTAAAACTCCAATTTTAAACATATTTGAAAAGCTATTTCTTTTTTTATCATTTTAATGTATATTGGATGAAGTTGATTGTTTTTTTTTTTTTACTTATTTAAGAATATTTTTTGAATTTTTTTATTTTTATTTATTTTGTCTTGGGTTCTATTTCTTGATTTTTTGTTTAAACATATTTTTTTTTTAATTATCTATTTCTGATTTTTTGTTAATTTTTTGTTTTTTTTTATTAATTAATTTTTGTTTTTTTATTCTTGATGATTAATGAAAAATTATTATTTTGTAACATTGAGGGTATTAATCATTTTGTTGAAGCTGAAAGAACTTTTTCTGGAATCTCGAAACCTTTCCCATCCTAGAAAAAGGCTCATCATTTTTATGATTTCAGAAAGTAAGCAAAGTGAAATCATATTTGTCGATTATTTTATGTCGGTGAGTCCCCCTTGTCATTACAATTTAATTTTATCGTTACCACCTCTTATATTTAAGAAAATATTCTCAGTTCGAAACTTGTTACACACACCAGAACTTTTTTGTTTTCGTGTGATAGATCGTCATTTCGAAGTAGACGTTAAAAGGGGGAACTAAAGCACTTATGTAGAATAGCAGCTCACAAATAAATAGGAATCAAACATTATTCTTAATATACAAAAGACTACAAAAACTCACAATAAATACAAAAAAAAACTAATTAAAACTAAAAAAAGAACTAACAAAACCCTCATCTTCTTTTTCAGAGCTTTATTTGCCTATGCAAGGTTACTGATATTGATCAAGAAATGGGAGCGAAAGAATATGACGATTTCGGATATATTCGAGCAGTATGTCGCCATTCATCCAGACAAGGATGCCATACTTTATGAGAACGACAAATGGTCATTTAGGAAGTTGAATGAATTCTCAAATTGCATAGCAAATTTGTTCCACAGCCACGGTTATAAACGTGGCGACGTAGTCGCTTTGTTACTAGAAAATAGACCTGAATTTGTTGGAATATGGTTGGGTCTATCGAAAATCGGAGTTATAACACCTTTAATAAACACAAACTTGAAGGGACCTTCTCTTCTACACAGTGTCACAATAGCTAAGAGTGCTGCTCTTATTTATGGAGAGGCATTCACTCAATCAGTTGAAGAGATCTCAAAAGACCTTCCATCGAATGTGGCAACATATCAGTTCAACAACGAGAATAATAAACCCGTTAGTGGAGTGGCCAAGGATTTGAAGACTCTGCTTCATAGCTATTCGAAAGACAAGGTTTCCAAATCTGCTGACCGAGCTGATCACCACGATAAATTGCTCTACATTTACACTTCTGGAACCACTGGACTTCCAAAAGCCGCTGTAATTTCACATGCAAGGTGAGTTTGATATCTTAAATTTTTCTAATTAATAGTATTAATTTATGCTGATTACAATTTTTAATTGCTCGGAATTTAAAAGTCTGAGGTGGCAATTGATTTGCTCTTTCACTTGAAGTGCATGACGAGGAGATTCTATTTTTGTAGAGCAAAGAATCTTATCGTGCTTTTTTTGTTTTCGTTTTTATAAGATAAGGCTATTGGTTTTTGTTTATCTGTGAGATCTGAGGGTTTGTTAATATTGTTTTATTTTGTCTACTGCGATAACTAATGTGTTATTTAGAGTTGTATGCATATATTACAATGCTTTCTCTTAGATCGCGAAGAAAAGGTTAAAGCGATGGTGAAGCTCTTACCTCTCTTCTTATTCCAATATGTCTAAATAAATTATTCAAAATCTTTTAATTCAAGAATTGAGTATAGAAAAAGTATATGAATATATTCATGATAGGAATTGATTGATCTCGATCGCCATCGCCATGATATAAACATCTTTCAAGACTTTGTATTTTTCCTTTTATTTAATTTATTATCTATTCCTTATAACACACGACCAATTGATTCACAATCTAAAACGTTATAAACGTTTTCTTTCATGAGGAATGACCTAACATTTACATTTTCATGACCTATAACACAACCACTTAATAAACTTCACTGTTTAAGTTCGAAACTCACTAAGAAGAAATAGTTTTAAACTCATCAAATAATTTAGGGTTACTGCCGCAAGGTTTAATTAAAACATGTATTTTTTGTGTTAACAAAATATGTCATACACGATTATAATATGTATTATGTAGTATATTAACATAGCCGAAAAATTCTAAAATATCATGTAAATAACCGTTACATTATACAAAAAGAAGACAACGAAAACCGACCGACTTTTTTAAATTTTAGATTCTTAAAAAATTTTAATTCAACATCCTAAATAAAAGCAAAAAACATCAAAATAAATTTTTTTTTCTTAATTTATACATTTTTAAATTTAAAGATTTTTTTAAATTTTCAAACTGAATTTTTTTTTTTTTATTTTTGAAAATACTTTCTTTTAATTTAATGAATTTTATATTTTTGAAAATTAATAGTTTTATTATCTATGTTTAATTTTGGAAAACTATTAATAAATATTACGTAAAAATATATTCTTTAAAAACATAAATCAGAAATCAATATTTTAAATAATATTCATTTTCATATTTTAGAATATTAGAATTTACTATTTTTAAACAATTTGACCGGGAAAAATGTTAATAGAAATCAAACTTAAAACTTGATTCTTAATTTTATTAAATATATTTTGTAACTTTTTTCCATTTTTTTTTGTTTGTTTCAATAATTTAGAAAATATTTATTTTTAACTTATCAAATAAAAGTATTCTTTAATTAATTTAAAAAATACAAAAACTTTTATTTGTTATTTTTAAAAAAATATTTTCTTTTACATAAACTTAATAACATTAATTTTTTTGTATCTTTGTTATTTTTTAATTTATTTTTAAACATTTAATTGTTTTGGTACATAAGAATTATTTTTCAAAAAATAATAAATAAAAATATCTCAGATATTGTTTTTAGCTATTAAGTGTATGTACAAATTTTTAATAAGAAATTACTAAATTGAAAAGTTTGTCTCAAATATGTACATTTTACAATTTCTAAACAAAATTAAATTGCCGTTTTTACAATTGATTTTAAAATTTATTTATTTTTCATACGTTTATAAGAAAATGATATTGAAATCTTAAAATATTTATCAACCTAAACAGAATATTAAAAATTAATTAAAAAATCAATAACTATTAGTGATGCAATATTTTGAACTTTTAAATATTTTGAATAATTAATAATAAAACAACAACAAATTTTAGAACTTTGCTTTTAATCCTACATTAATTTTAATCTTAAATATATTTTTAATTCGAAATAAATGTTAAAAATAATTTGATATTTATTAAAATCAAAAAATCAAAATATATATTTTTAGTTTCAATAATCATGTAATTAACGAGTAATTTTTTAAAAATATTTTTAAAATAAAAGAGTTTTATAAATTTTAATTATTATAAATATTAAAATAAATCAAATTTCAAAAAATGTTCTAAGCTTTTGAAAACATATATTTATTTTCGAACATTCTCTATATTTAATAAAATATTTAGTTTTAACTTTTCAAATTAAATGAAGAGTTTCCTTAAAGTTTAAAACATTGTTTTTGTTATATTTCATAAATTTAATAGAAATAAAAATTACGCTTAAAGTTTTTTTTAATATTTTTTTTATTATTTATAACGGAAACAAGTATTTTAAAAAATAAAAAAATAATTAATAATGTGGATTTTCTTGGATAATCTCAAAATTTACAAAAATCTTCCAGTATATTTATTAAACAATGTAAATGCTGTATAAATAATTGTAGATTTTAAACACTTTGTTTAATAAATATGATGAAATAGTTTGAAATATTATATTTTTATTATATTCGTAAATAATAAATATTTATATTCATAAATAAAAAAAAACATTTTTTATTTTGTTATGTATTTAATCTCAAAAAACACTATTAAAATATTGAAAAGAAATATGTTTTTTAACTTTTTTTCAATATTAAAAAAGATGTAATTAAATTTAATATTACTTACATTATTAATGATTTAATAATTAATATTATAATTTTTTAAGCAATTTCAGTTCTAAAAAATATATAATATTATAACTTTTCATCTTAATATACTTTATAACTAACTTTTAACTTGTTTGAACAAAATTGAACAAGAGATTAATAAATACACACAAAAAACAAAACAAAACACAAAAATCGTTTTTGTATTGTCTTGAAAGAATTTGAAATCTCTATCTCTCAAATGGTGTTTAGGATGAAACACAAATTTAACGTTTTTGATCTACTATCTCTGGCATTTCACGGGTTTTTTTTTTTAATTTTCCTACCTTGTCTTTGCACATATATTTAAGTGTAAACTACTCATGGAAATATGTGAAATACGGACAAGAATTAAAATATTTTTATCAACACCCAGAGCTAGTTTTGCAGAAATTTGGTATATTACGACAGATTTCTGCTTTTTTTTTGCTTCCAATTTAAATTTGCTATTTTTTTCATAATTTTCTGAAAATAAATGTCAAAAGGAAAAAATTCAAAAATTTGAAGGATTGAACTAACAACATATGCTTTTACTTAGGGTCGACTTTGCTATGCATTCAGCCAAAGGGACCACTGAATATTAGTGAACTGGATATAACATCATTTTATGTGATGAATTTTTAGATGAACAAAATATTTTTTTATTGGTATTTATTTTCAGAAAAACTGCAAACGATTTTCAGGTTTTCTACATTTTTTTCAGATTGTTGGTAAATTTTGTTCGTAAATTCTTGAAATGCTACTTTTCAGAATTTCTGGATTTAATTTGCAGAAAAAAATGTTATTTTTCCTCTGGGTGAACAAATTAGTTGGTTGGTTGGTAAGCAAACATTCTTTAATATCACTGCTACACCTTGAGTCATCTTTTTCTCGTTGTGTGATTTAGTTTTGTTTATCAACAAAATTTATGCATTACCATAGACAATCCATAGATATATTTTTTTCTGAGTGTAGAATATTTATCAATCAAAATATGTTAATGAGTTCTACTTTTTAAAATATATAGGATACATATTATGTGCTTTGAGTGTAGCAATTAGGATTATTGAAAAATAAATAAAACCCTAAAAATGAAAGCTTATGTTAATTTGTTTGAAAACTTCTGTCAACACTGGTTATTTTATAATTTTCTATTTTCAATGATAGCTACATTTGATAATTTGAAAATTTCCTAAAAAAAATAGAAATTCATAAAATCCCTCTCCCCAACAGATACGCCTTCATTACATCAGGAATTCACTACACGATGGGCTTCAAGAACGACGACATCTACTATACTCCCCTCCCTCTATATCACACTGCAGGCGGTGTAATGAGCATGGGACAAGCACTTTTGTTTGGTTCAACAGTCGCTATTAGGAAGAAGTTTTCAGCTTCCGGTTATTTTGCTGACTGCAAGAAATTCGACGCTACTGTGAGCTACTATTTAACCTTTATTTTCTCTCTTTCTTTACTAAAAGTCTACTCTTTTTAAGATTGGTCAATATATTGGAGAAATGTGCCGCTACATTCTTGCCACTCCTGAGTCTCAGAACGACAAAACGCACAATATTCGAGTTCTTTTCGGAAATGGATTGCGCCCACAAATCTGGCCTCAATTCGTAGATCGTTTTAATATTCCAAAGGTCGGAGAGTTTTATGGTGCTACAGAAGGCAACGCTAATATTATGAACAACGATAATAAAGTGGGAGCTATTGGATTCATCTCCAGGATCATCCCAGCCGTCTACCCAATCTCAATTATTAGAGCTGATGAGAATACCGGTGAACCCATCAGAGGACCTGATGGTCTTTGTCAATTGTGTAGGCCAGGAGAGCCCGGAGTTTTTATTGGGAAGATCATCAAAGGAAATCCGGCAAGAGAATTCCTAGGATATGTCGATGAGAAGGCTTCCAAGAAAAAAATCGTGACCGATGTCTTCGTTAAAGGAGACGCTGCCTTTTTATCTGGTGACTTACTCGTCGCTGACGAGCGTGGATATTTATACTTCAAAGATCGCACAGGAGACACGTTCCGTTGGAAGGGGGAGAACGTCTCCACCAGTGAAGTGGAAGCACAAGTTAGCAACGTTGCTGGATACAAAGATTCCATTGTTTACGGAGTACATGTTCCGAATACAGAAGGTAGAGCTGGAATGGCCGCTATCTACGATCCAGAACGCTTAGTTGATATAGACAGTTTCGCTGATAATTTAAGAAAAATCCTACCCAACTACGCTATGCCACAATTTTTACGATTCTTATCGAAATTAGATTTAACCGGCACTTTTAAGTTAAGGAAAGTGGATCTGCAGAAGGAGGGTTTTAACCCAAACGAAATCAAAGACAGGCTGTACTATTTAGCATCAACCGGCAAATATGAAGTATTAACGCCCGAGATCTATAAGAAAATTTATGAGAATGTGATTAAATTCTAAGGTTTATAGGGAAATTTATTAATTATTAAAATCTTACTTTTAAATTATTTTTTATTATTAAAAATATTTACAATACTTTTTTTTTTTTAATTATTGTTTTGCTAATTTTAATGATGTTGAGACTTCTAGAATTTATTGTTATCGTTTATCTTATGTTTTCTAAGATTTTGATGATATTTTTTTGTTTTATATATATTTGAATTGAATAGATGGTTATGCTTTTGCTCTGAAATATAGTTAGATTCAAGTGTTCAAGGTGAAGTTTTATTTTAGTGGTGGTTTTTTATATAAATTTTGTTTTCTATACATGGTAAAAAGAAATGATATATTTACGTTCAGTTTTTGAATTTTCATTGGAAATGGTCCCAAAATTTGAAAGGATTTCAATGAGTTATTGAAAAAACCGAATGAAATTGTTATTTGTTGGTTTCTGATTTAGTATTGTAGGAGAAGTACAAAATTGTTTTAAAATTTTGTAAATTTAAATTATTTATAATTCTAAACAAAGTTTAGAGTATGAAATTTTAAATATTTTGTTTTTATTATTTTAAAAATACTTTGTTCTAGAAAGTCTTTTGATTGATTACATTAAGAAATGTCCATTAAAAAAAACAATTTTTTCAGAACTTTTTCGCAGAATTTTATCAAAAATTTAATTTATGATTTTTGGGCAGAAAAAATTTAATTCCTTCCAACTTTTCTTCTACATTTTTTTTAAATTTATTCAATTAAATTTATTCCATCAAAAAACGAAACATTTTTTTTCCGCATATTTTGTTAAAAATTAAAGGGGTACACTTTGTGATTTTTTGTGCCGAAAAATCAACTTCCTCAAATTGCCTTTTTGATGAAACTTTTCTTCTAGAAAGTCTTTCAATTGATGAAGTCAAGACATTNAAATTTATTCCATCAAAAAACGAAACATTTTTTTTCCGCATATTTTGTTAAAAATTAAAGGGGTACACTTTGTGATTTTTTGTGCCGAAAAATCAACTTCCTCAAATTGCCTTTTTGATGAAACTTTTCTTCTAGAAAGTCTTTCAATTGATGAAGTCAAGACATTTCCATAAAAGTAGGATGATTTTTTTCGTAGACTTTTATAAAAAAATCAATTTATGATTTTTGGGCAGAAAAAATTAATTTCCTTCCAACTTTTTTTCAATTTTTATTCAATTAATTTTCTGTGGAAAACGCAAAGGGGTACCCATTACTGTTTTTTTTTTGTGCCGAAAAATCAACTTCTTGCAATTAGCATTTTAACGAAACTTTTCTTAAAGAAAGTCTTTTTTTCCACATATTTTTTGTGAAAAATTGAAAGATGTACCCCTTACTGATTTGTTGTGCAGAAAAATCAACTTCTTGAAATTAGCTTTTTAACGAAACTTTTCCTTTAGAAAGTCTTTTAATTAATTAAATTAAGAAGTTTCCATTAAAAAAGAACAATTTTTTTCTAAATTTTTTTCGTTTGTTTGTAATATTATAAAAAAAATACAAAAAATAAAAACCAAACTCCAACATTAAATATTATAAATATATTTCATAAAATAACAAATAAAAGTTTAGTTGAAAGGATTCAAATTACTGTCATATCCTTCCACTTCAAACGGATTCCCAATGCCATGGTCACTTGTGTCATCGTCGTTCTCGAATGGGTTTTTCTCTTTGTCATAACTGTCTTCGTCTTCGCCGAAAGGATTTAATGAGACAGTTGGCTTTGGAAGGTCCCTCGCTACATCTCTAGCGGTTTCGATATTTCTAGTTTGCAGTCTAACTGGCGGAGGACTGCTTTGTCCTGTTTCATCGACGATACAAATTTTGTTAAACAGTCCTCTTGAGAAATACTGCGACAAGACTTGAAGATGGTCCTTCGACCGATCCAAGACATTGTGGAAAGAGTCGTGCTCCTCGACGTGACTGGTCGACCTTTGAATCAGTTCGTTGAGATGGAGGTTGTCCTTCATACAAACACTGCAGTCCTTTTCGTTTGCGGAATAATTTTTCACACAGTCTTGATGAAAAGCGTGGCGGCAAATATAGTAAATGCTCGGGAGAGTCAAAGGTTGATTACAAGCGTTGCAGAAAGTGTTCCCGAACTCCAACGGATTTTCCTTGCAATTTTGAATGTAATCTGTTAGACTTATAACGTCATTTCTCAAATTCCTCACCTCATCAGTTTCTTGGGTTAAAGTTTCATTTTCCTTTTTGAACATTTGCAAAAAGTAGTCTTTGAGTTGTCCAACTTTCGGACCATTCTCAACACATAAAGCTTCCGCGACTTGCAAAGGCGAAAGCAATTTTTCCCTTGAAATGACTCCTAGAACTTGAAGGAGGACATTCGTTGGAAGGGCGTTTGAGTCCTTAGAGTCCGAACAATTCAACGCCTGAATCCAAAGATTTGGGTTGTTGTTCCCGAAAGTTTCACAGCTTTTGATCATATTACTGTAGTCTTTCCTCTGATGGTAATAACGAATAGAGAGATTGTGAAGATCTTTTTCCTCGTAAATGTAAAGGATACCCGGCCAAAACTTGTAAAACCTACAAAGAATCAAAACAAACTCTTTGTTGTATTTTCCTTCGAAAACCGTTAATTTTTCAAGCATTGAGTCCTCGTCAGTTTTGTTTTCGGAAAATTGTTGAAGGTAAAATTCAATCAAAGTGTTATAAACGGTCTCATTATCTGTTTTATTGATAAAATACTCTAAAAACTCAATGAGCTCTTTTCTTTGGTCTTTGGAAAAGTATGGAATGAAGAAATCTGGTTCTATGTCAGGATGGTCTTCGCAGATTCCAGTAAACAGTCGGACCGCTTCTAAAGGATCTTTTTTAGTAATTTCACAAGCGTTGTTTTTCATTAGAACTTCAACATCGATTGAGCTCATTTCTTGGAGAATCTCTCTCATACTTTCAAGGTCTGTGGAAAGGAGAAGATTTTCTCCATCTTCAATCGGACTGTGAGCAGGGGACTCGATTTTATTAGGAAGTTCCAACCTCTTGAAACAGTTTTTGAGAAGTTTCTTGTGTTCATCTGAAGCGACGCCAGCGTCGGAAAGAGCTTGAAGGTATTCCACCAGGCAACTAATATGTCGAGAGTCCAGAAACTTTTTGATTACGTAAGATGGTTCCAAGAAAGGAATGGTTTTGATGTATTTTTCCACAGATGCATTGTAGTTTCCTGGAATTTATAAGAAAATAAACTATTAAGGACTGCTTTTATATTTTTATTAGTCTCAACAAATTTAGTTCTGAAAATATTTTCAAAAACTAATAATCAACAAGTTGAAAATTTGAAATATAAAACAATAAAGGAAGGAAAAAAATATACTAGCTCTCGAGTATGTGTATCAAAACTTCTTTTACTAAAAATAAACATTTTTTTTTAAATATAAAAAATATAGCATAGCATAAACTCTATTTTTCAAAATATTTGTTTAAAACCTTTGTAGAAGATGTCTAATTTTGTTGTAACGTTAAAAAACTGATCAAAAGCTTCTTTATACCAAAAAAGACAATACCAATAATTTAATTAGTCCATTCATTTTGTCAAAATTCTAATTTATATTTTTTTTTTATTAGAATTATTATTTTTTGAAAGTATATTTATTCATTCAATAACTTCAATGTTCTTCCATGAGTTTTAGTTTTATTTTGTTGTCTGTGTTTTTTTATAAACTTGAAATTATCTTTAATATGTTTTAAAAATGATAGATGGCAATTATTGCTTTTGTTAAGCTGAATGAGTTTTTGTTTTGAAGCCAACGTTTTCAGGAATTGTTGAAACTATTTCTGTTTTGTTATATTTATATATTTAAAAAAAAAGTAATACAATTTTTATTTAATTTTTTAAATTTAAATCTTAGAAAAGAAATACACTCTCTATCTTGTTTGTTTAACATTTCTTTTTTGTTTGTTCTTGTTGTAGATGCTTTCACTTTTTAAAAACTTTTATTGAATTTGACTTGTATATTTATATATTTATATCTTTGTCATTGGCGGACTTTTATTTTTGTTAATAACTTCGGGACGGATATAGCTATTGACTTGAAATACTTTTCACAGTATATTCGTTGGTCCTGACAATCGATTCTTCTTGATTTTTTTTAAATCAGACCAATACACTGAGAGAAATTGTCAAAAAACGTGTTTTTTTAAATTTAATTTCCTCGGGAACGGTAATAGCTACGAACTTGAAACTTGCAGGGGAGGTTGACATATGAGATGAGAAGCTTTAATCCGGGTTTGGAGAAATTTGAGAAAAATGTTCGGTTGAAAAAC
>JXPG01021321.1:9190-20113 GCA_001015175.1 Megaselia abdita
TTTAGCCCGACTTTCAGCTTAAATTTTAAAAAATCGCAATTTTAAACTGGCAAGTCGACTTTACAATTCAGCTTACATATTTTTGCAAGCCGATTTTCCAGTCGACTTTCGACTTGGAAATTAAGCCGAGTTGAGTCGAGCGCGACGACGTCAAGTCGAGCTGAAAAAATCGATCGACTTCTTTAATCTGTGCCTTGGAAAATTATTCGTGACTCCAAGAAAGGATGTATCTACAACAAAAGTACTCAAATATTGAGCTATGCTGATGACATTGACATTATTGGTAGAAGGAGGGTCGATGTAGAACGCAGTCGTCTAGAGATTAAGAAGACTGCAGAGATCATGGAATTAAAAGTTAATGCATCCAAAACATAGCACATGCTAGCAACAAGAAATGACAGCGCACTTCGAAATATTGGACATAACGTAACCATTGGTGACTTTGGATTTCGTATATCTTGGTATAGTTCAGTAAACTTCTCTAACCACTCCTCAGTTTACATAAGTACTAGGAAGTCGATGTTTGTACGGTCTTAGCCATCTTCTTCGTTCAAAACAGCTAGATCGAAGTACAAAGACCCAAATTTACAACACTCTAATCTTCCCAATAGTTATGTATGGATCAGAATCGTGGGAGTTATTGAAAGACGTGTTCTAAGGATTATTTTTGGACGCCGAAGCTCGTCAAGAAAATGTTTGTTCTCTGACCCTATTAGTAACAGAGGTAAAGGCAGACCGAGAATTCGCGAAATCGTTTCAGTTGAAGGCGGTTTCAAGAAGTTGCGAGTGAAATCGATGTGAAGAAGAAAAGCAACGAATGGAGACCCCTTTTGCAATAAGCTAGAATTCGCAGGGAGTTGTTAGCTGTTAAAGTAAAGTAAGTATATGTGCTAATCGCATTTATAAAGACAGCCTTTCACACAAAACATTATTTCTGCGAAAAAAAACATCAAACCAAAAAGAGAAAATGAAAGAGGAAATAGAAACCCATTTCCTTTTGTAGTATCCTTTTGGGAGTAACAAATTTTTATTCAATCTCATCTCATTTAATCGTCTACTACTATTGCCATCCATCCATCCAACCATTCTATAGCCATGTTTTATTTCTGGGACAGAAAAAGGAAATCCTCTATAGAAAAAAAGAAACGAAAAGCTTCTTTATTCTTTTCCTCTTTGCATGGAAGCGAATTGAAAGAAGGACAATAGACAGACAATTTTTGATGTGTAGCTGCCAGTATGGCAGTTCTCGAGACACTTTGAAAAAATATATATTACTTTTATTTATAGAACATATGACAATCCATAATATCCATTTTATTTTTTAAAAGAATTGGTAATTGATGAGAGGTTTTATTTAATAAAATAATTATATTTATATAAAGTAGCTAAGCGCAAGCCTATACTAGTCTTAAGAGCCCATTAACCATAATTTACTATGAAAAATGCATAGTATCTAAGCATAATCACCAAAGTGTTAGTAGGAGATACACAGCGTGAAAGTTAATAAGAAAAAATATATACAAACAAAAGGAGACTTTTAGGAAGCCTTAAAATAAAAACCAGGCATGTTTTAAGTATAGTTTTGTACATTTTATACATATAAATAAAATAATATTAATATACTATTCAATAAAAGAGTAAACATTCGCTCAGTGCATATTCAGTTACATTCGAGGGGTGATGTCAAAGCATCTTTTCTTATTGTTTGTCGTCATCTTATTTTTAGTTTATTTAAGTAAAATAATAAATATTTTTGCTTTTCCATTTTTCATTTTCACAAATTTTGGGTTTCATCGTTTTTATTTTCCATCAACATCACATTCATGAATTTTATGGGAAAATCGGCACTTGATGGAACTTAAGAGCTTATAAATTTTTTTTGGTGGTGGTTTTAGGTTGTCGACTCTGATATAGTACAATTTGAGAGGAAATGGTTTGTTTTTTTCTTTTAATGAAATTTGAAATAAATTGCCAATGAAAAAGTCAAAAATTCAATGACACCTGAATCGGACCTTGGGGGGCAATCGCAGAAAATTGAATTGGTTTTATATTAAGGGACTATTTGTAACAAAATGTGTAAATAAGCATATTGGGAATTGAAATTTAAGCTTTGCGTTTATTGACATATTTTAATTTATGTATAGGTTCACAGTTTTTGTATTATTATTTTTAATATGTTATATATTTTGGTTATGAGTTATTGTTATTATTAAACTGAAAAATGTGTTCTCGAGAGCTTAGCAAGCAACCAGGCGGGTGTCTTGTATGCTCCATGCGCTACCAAGGTAGGGCTGCGTAGGGGGACTACATTTGAAACAGTCCGCGGACCAAGCCTACCGCAATTATGGAACATAGGGTTAGTTACCTTATTCTCGAAACAGCTGACTATTGAAAGCATCACAATGCATCGGATACGAAAACGGAAATAGAACAACAAATTTTGCAGGCTCCAAACAAGACCTGAAGAGAATTATGCATGACTATGGAGTAGATATTATGGCTTTATAAGAGACTCGAGGCTCGACTGACACCTAAGGAGCGATTATGTATACTACACATACGATGAAGATTCTACAACACCAGCTTTATTTGTGCTTACGCCCTCAAAGAGGAAGATACTGATGAGGCCAAAGACACTTTCGATGACCAACTAGACAAGGACTATTCCAAACTTTCTGCGTACGATATGAAATTTGTGATAGGCGGTTTTAATGCACAAATTCAATGCATGGACAAAGATTACATTTGCAAAAATAAGATAGGAAGGAAAACACCAACGACAACGACTAAGATTGATATAAGCTTCGCCGCATCGTAAAGTTCAGTAATAAAAATTATGTATTTCCCTCACACCAAAATTCAGCTTCAAACGGAAGGTCCTCAAGCGATGGAAGAATTTTGCTTAGAGCTGCTGAACGGTGTAATATGATTTCCAAAACAACGATGATGTCCCTCCACCCGCAAGGTCAGAGGTATCAGAGGGTCTTCTTTGAGATAACATCTAACAACAACATCAGTGTGGAAGTAAAGCGAATGACAGTTTTGGCGAACATATATGTCTGTTCAGTTTGAATAGGCTATTCCGGTCGACTCAACTGTTCATGAAGACCAAGGTTAAGCTTTACAACGAGCTCGTCTTGCCAGCACCCTCTCTGTATTTAAAAGAAAATATCTTCGTAACATTTCTTCAAACAAAACTATTAAAGAACAAAGATTTTAACGATGGTAAGACCTGAATGAGCTTTGAATGTTGCTCCTTCGTAGTTTAAATCATTCTGCAATCAGTAAAATCAGGTAAAATTTCATGTTATTTTCATTATCTTGAATCTTTTCGATTGAAAAAAAAAAAAAAAAAACAAAGATTATAATGAAACCTTCTCATACTATCTAGTAAACCATCCTTCACCTTGAATTATATGATTATCATCAGACGAAAAGCTAGAGACCGTTTATTATTGGAATTTTGCGTGTTTAATATCTTCAATTCAATTTTCATAGCAATCAATTGGCTTATTATCATGCCGATTGCACGATATAACAAAGGAGAAAGAGAGACCGGGCAAAGCCAATCCAAGCAAATAAATATACAATAGAATGTATGACTGGACGTTCTGAGGAAGCAGAATAAACCAATGGTATAATCTCATGAAATGCAACTGGTTTTTACTAGAGAAATACTTCAAGACAAATTCTTATGAATGAATGTTTTTCGCTGCTTGCACTTCTCGTACAAGTCTGTGTAAATATTTCGCATGCACTTCTCTTTCGTTCTTTTGGATTGCGGCTTTTTGCATAGACATTATCTGTTCTCCTTTTCGTTAAACTCTTTAGCAACCAATGATGCAGAAAATTAAAGATTTTCGCTTAATGCACGTTCTCTACATCCATCCTTCCTCTATCACTCTTCCCGTATATGCTCAATGTATATAAATCTTGTGAATAAAAAGCAAAGCAATTTTCTATCAAATCATCCGTACAATTTGTTTACTCTTTCTAATGTTCATCTTCATATGCAATGCATGCTGCATGTACAAAGGGTTGTCCTATCGAAACAAATTTAAAAACATATTACCGAAACGTATTACTTCGATGAGCAGATGGTTTGGAAAAGTACTGTAGGGTGTATTTAAAAACAGTGTGATGTGTATTTAACAAATTCGTTTTAATTAAATTTTGAGTAGTATTGTCCTTGTCATTCTTTATTGAACTCAATTTACAGATTTATTAAATTAGCAGTATCTCATATTTCGCAGCAGGTTCAATACTCTAACATTTTAAAGAAATTCTCAATAAGCTAAAGTATTGAATCGTCAGATTTAGGAATGCGCTTTAACTTATTTTTATTGCAGACAAATGACACAAACTTGCTATTTTAAAAAAATAAAATTTTAGTGATTAAACCGTTTGTTTCCGTCTTCTGTCTGCACCGGCAACTGCCGAATTATTATAAATTTGGAATAATCAAACAATTGATACTTTCATAAACTAAATTGTAAGTTTTTTAAAAATAAATTTATAAGACTCAAGATCTTAACAACAAATAGTAGAACCTTTAGTTCCACCCTTAGAAACGAAAACTAACCCTGATAAAATGAAGTGAAGTGATTTTTATGTAAAACTTCGAATAAAACGATGCACCCTAATCCCCATCCCAGGTGTTTAATTAAAAAACGAAAAGAAGAGCCAGAGAAAATTTTATAATGAGATTATCTATACACCATATTTTAATTAAATGTCATTATTATTTATTATTTACCATTGTCATTATTAGAGAAAAGAGAAAGGTCTGGTTGATGTGATGTCTCTTGATGGTCTAAAATTTCATTCCACATCATCTCACATTTTGATAAGAAGTGACATAATGTAATTATTTTCCATATACACAGGCGACAGGGCACACAAGAGCGCTGAAACCATAGGATTCAGTGCCATGCCATACAAACAGCCACACCATAAAGAATATGGTTTCTATGGTAAGAGAGGATGTGTTATTTTCAATTCGGTTTCATTTTAAAAAACAGGAAAGGAACCCCTTTTGTTTACCACACATATATTATACGTATATTATTATACTCTTGGGTAGAGAGTGACTGTCACAATTCGTCTATTCAAATGTCACTCATTCACTTAGCAAACAAATTATCGATTTTCATTTAATTTTAAGATATTAAATTGAATTCAATTGGAAAGACCTGACTAGAATACTTAGATGCGAAAATTTTCTAACATCCTCGCTTTTTTCTGTAAAATGTTTCATTTAATTTTATGACACAACGTTTTTAGGATGTTTATTTAACCCTTCTAAAATTATACATTTCAATTTGTCGAAGGAAAGTTTTTTTTTGTTCCTCGTAAAAAAATTCCTTTACAGAAAAGGAGTGAACTTCATATAAGAAGAGAAAAAAAAGTTTCCTTTTTGTTCCTTGAAAACTTTTTTTTTCTGTATTCGGAATTTTAAATTAACTTGAAGGTAGACGACTGATATCATGGAATGTCTTTTAAGTCAAAGTTAATAGACTCGATGGGAAACCGACGAGTAGTTGGTGACTTACTTCGTTTTTGTATTTTTAAACACACAACTTCTTTAAGAAATCTTAATTTTTCTTAATTTGATCTTTTCTTAGAAAAGAAGACTTCTTAAAGAATTCTTTGAAAAGAATGGTAATTTTTGTCGGAACTTAGAAATCTTAAAGACTTCTCGTCTTAGAATAGTATTGTTTGGGAACTCTTAAATTATTCTGGAATAAGTCTATAAGAAGTCCAACAAAAGAAGACTGCTCGTATTGAACTCTAAAGTTTTAAGAATAATTTTTCTGTTTTCAGAATTCCAATATCTTATACAAAACTCGAAAAAATCGACTTTTTGTATATTGGTATATAGCAAACAAATAAAGACAAAACCAGTCCTCCCGGATATTTCAACATACAAATAAGCTGCTCTTCAAAGAATTAAATGTTTCGATGGTAAGTTTTTTGAAAAACCGAGATTTAGGTTTTCCTACCTTATATATTATCTTAAATAATACTCAACATTTTAAAAATTAAATTACCTCATATAATATTAATTCAACTTTGTAACTTTTTTTCATTTATGTAATTGGTTTAGAGAAATTAGCTTTCTTAAAAATTAAACCGTACCAAAATTGTTCATCAACCCATAGTTTTTTAAGTAAACAAAAATTGTTAATTGTAAAAGTTCAAGTAAATAAATCTCATATTTGTGTGGAATTAAATGCTTCCTTTAAATTTGTCTCGTGAGATGGAAATGGAAACTTTTTAATTTTAAAACTTATTTCTCTCAGCGTTTTTAATTTAAAAATATTATCTCTTTTTAAGATAAAAAGTAATTTTGAAGTTTACTTAAGAGGTATGAAAGAAATATTATCGCGAAGATTGGAAAACCATTCTGATAGATAACCTCAGACGCTCAAAGGAATGTTTCAAGAAATTAAACAATATTTAAGAAGAAATGAGAGTTCTTTAAGATGTATTAAAGATTTCTTGAAAAAACCAATTAGCTGTCTGAGATAACAATATAATGTTTCTTAAAGAATTCTTTTCAAAGAATCTTAAAGAAGAAATAAAACTTCTTTTAGACTTCTTGTTTTTTCAAAAAGATTTCTTTTAGAAATATTAAAGAAAAGAAATTAATTACTGGGAAAATTAAAAAAAAATATTGTTACTCTTTTCTCAAAGAAACCGGGGCTCTCCATTAGAAAAGTGGCTCAAAAGCTAAATTATTATTATTATCGTATAATAATACGAACCGAAAACTCTAAATATAAATCATTTTTTGAAATAAAATAAAATCTTTTAAAAACGCTCTAATTTCTTGAAAACCGTAACGTCATTCATAATCCCTACCAATAAACTTAAGCAACCCTCTAAGTAAATACCCTATTTAAAAAACTGATAAGGGTACAAGGTAAACGATTGACATCTGACAAGTTTCTTGAGACGTTTTTTGAAAAGTAAATAAACAAAATACCTACACGGCAGATTGAATCGATTCAATTTACGCTAAGAAGAAAATATTAAATTAATCGGAAAAGAAGATTAAAATTCACGGAGACTCGAGTGAGACACATTGAAATAAGATGAGGATAATTTATTTGAAAGTATCGCAAAAGGACTTAATGAAATTAAGCATAAATTTCGCTTGCTCGCTCTCATACAAAAAACCTTATCTACACCACAATATAATCACTTACATAAAAATGAAGAAAATATTACAAAATTTTAATCCGATTAAAGGTATATGAAAGAGTGTACTGGCTGTCAGAGCCAGGGCATGGCAGAAGAACTCTTCTAACCGTGGTGCTATGCGTCTTAGAATTGAAGAGAAAAATATATAGAAAGAAAAATAACATTGTAAACATCTTTATCATCATCATGGACCCCACCATCCTTACCATCCTTTTCGGTCGTGTTGTTTAAATCCCAGACAGAAATCGTGTTCAACGTGCACTTTTTAAAATTTAAATTTCTCATGAGATCATGACGGAAAGATAAATATTCGATACAAACTTCTGGTTGTGGATGGTTGCAGTTCAGTTTCAGTTTTCGGTCTGCTCTGGAAACTTGAGACTAATTGGTTTCCTTTTTTATTTAGTCGAAAATTAAGTTGTAAAATATATTAAGAGAATACGAAAAGTTCACGTTTTTTTCAAATCACGAACAACAGTAAATAAAATTCAACTATTTTTATTTTACTTGTATATTTATAACACTGATCTCAGCTGAGATGACTGACGACGCTTACAGCTTTGCATTAAATCAAAATGTATTTGACTTTCTTGTGAAGTTAATGATAGATGCTATTGCTATTAGCATTGTTTCTCTGATTTTTATATGCCACGGAAGTCCGTTGAAATGTATCTAATTACCGGCAATTAGATAGGCTTTGAAGAAAACTTTCTACATTTTTTCAATGCATTAAGAAGCTTAAGGCTATGGTTTTGTTTTTTTTTTTTTACTCTTTCTAATTTTTCATTTCATGCTCAACTAATATAGGAAGCGTCGTTAAATGGGTCGTTATATGAATGGACCGACAATCGACTGGACATGATTTTTTTCTTTATGGATTCTTTTCCACACTTTGTTGTTTTTAAGCTAAAAAAAAGTCTTTGTTTGTGAATATTTTGTTGTTAAAAAGATCTTACGAATTACAAGAAATATTGACTGTTGCTAACTAAATCATACAGTGAACCAAAAGGTTGCTCAAGATGTAACAATTATATTAAGGATTATTAGCATTATATAAGGTTCATTAGTTTTCTCTGAATAGAGTCAATGATGAGATGTTTTCTATTTTAATGAGTGTATTAATTCATGAACATGAAAAAAGGTTGTCTAGGTCTAGGTTGGTCTAGGTATCACACGAAAGGAAACTTCTTACTAAAAACTTTAAAGTATGTATTGAGAATCGAACTTAGAATCGTCAAATTGACGGCAAGAGTGGTATCACATACGCCAACCAACTATTTTGATGGATTTAAACCAAATTTGGTTTTAATTTTAAAATTGTTCATTTAGTTTGCTGTACTAATTTTATTTAGTCCTGTTCTTATACATCAGAATTTTTACTTTTCCCTCTTCCTCAGGTAGTATATCCGACTCAAACGAAAGAAAATTTCTTACGACAAACTCTGATGTGTGCACTGAGGATCGAACTCAGAATCGTCAGATTGGAAAGCGAAAGTGCTACCACCTACAACAACTAACTCAATAAATAATATAAATTAAGATAAATAGAAATTTATAATTAAAAAAAATTGAAAAAAAGAACAGCGACCCTTCATTGAGGAATTTTCACCCGATAGCAGACAAACAATTCACATTGAACCAACCCGCGTTTTCTACCCGAATCAACAATCAATTATTCAACATAAAGAAACTAACATTTATTATTCTGCTACTAGCTAAGCAAAACACTTTACAACAATAAATAATAATGAACAAAAAAATTCATCGAACTTATCCACCCTCTAAAAAAATATTAATAAATGTTAAAAATGTACTTCTTCATAAAATCTGACAACTCAATCACCCTTTTCCTAATCCAAAGAAAATTATTATACCCATCCATTAAATTTAATGCATATTAAGGTATATCGTAACGCCTTCATATTAGATCATATTAGCTGGCAGGCACCCTTTTTTCTGCTGTATACGTTTCGGACATGATTTGGCTGTAGTCCCTTAGATCGCAAATGAATTATTTATTCTGGATGAGAGTTAGTAGCTAATGAAGAAACCATGATAAATTGGTAAAATTGAAAATCTTGTCAAGTGGGAGTGAATAACCTTGCGTTGGGATTACATGAAGCTCACGTTAATAATCTCGCCTAAAAGGGGAATGCGATATATGTATATTTCTGGTAGACCGTACGGCGGCTATTTGAGCGATTGTTTTTAGTTATACACTTGGAGAGTTAACTTGATGATATAACTTAAAATTATAAGCAGCTAAGTTATTCATATATTTATCAAAAAACAATCGCAGAAATTGTATTTAAAATGGAGTTCGAGACTCTGAAACTCATACCTATTGAAAAAGGCTATTATATTTGCAAAACATTTTATAAATTTAATTCCAGATTTAATTGAAGCCTTACTCATCCAAAGAATATACGAATTCTATTTTGATATAAGATAAGTAAAGGCTATGTTTGCTCTTAACATTATGTTCCTACTGTCTTTGAAATTCTGCTTTGTTTTAATTAAATCTTTCAAACTACAGATTTTTATAAAACCATATTTGTTGGGTTTAGTAGTTCTTATTGTCCAGTCTGATAGGTTATTGGATACCAACTACGATTGTCATGGCGTTCCAGAAAAAGAACAGAAATACAATTCTCGGTAAGGTTGATTGGTGTTTCTGCCTCATTTATCAGGTGTGTATCCACGAGAAATTTTGGAAAATTCAAAGTCTAAATTGACCAGCAGTTTGATTTTTTTTTCCAGGAAATATTTCAGCTGTACACAGTCCAACATCTCAAAGTTTTCATAAATCTTAGCCTTCAAACTCTATATACTAGCCTAATGTTCAGCATATCAATAAATCATCTGCATATAATAATACTATTCTCCCCTTTCATTGATAATATATAGGCAAAAATATCGTAGCGAATGTGTAAATCCATATTTCAAAATTAGTACAACAGGAACATGAGAGAGTCAAATCTTTGAGGATGATTCCGAAGAACTACCACCACCTTCAATCGAAGAGATTAAATCGGAGGAAACAAAAGTTCTGAATCTGCTGAGATACAAGCTGAGCTCCTAAAACATGCAGGTGAGAATTTTGTTGAGGCGATAAGAAGGACTGCTAGAACTATCATGGAATCAGTGTACTTAACTCGGCATATAAGATCCTGTCGTTCATTCTATGTGGGCATCAGTAGAGACGAGCTATACTCTGCAATAATGGAAGTGGGCATCTCTAAGAGACTCATCATACTATGTCAGATGACATTAGCAGAGACGAAAAGTGCAGTAAACAAGAAAGTGTCGGAAGCTTTCAACACCACACNTTGAAGCCTGAGTATTATAACACACATATACCGAAAGGCGATAAGAAGGACTGCTAGAACTATCATGGAATCAGTGTACTTAACTCGGCATATAAGATCCTGTCGTTCATTCTATGTGGGCATCAGTAGAGACGAGCTATACTCTGCAATAATGGAAGTGGGCATCTCTAAGAGACTCATCATACTATGTCAGATGACATTAGCAGAGACGAAAAGTGCAGTAAACAAGAAAGTGTCGGAAGCTTTCAACACCACACAAGGTTTCAGATGTACTTTCCTGTGACCTGTTTAATGTATGCCTGGAAATCATTGTTCGAAGAGCTAACATCAGAACATCCAGCAGCATAATAACTAAGTCTGTCCAACTTTTGGCAAATGCAGATGACAT
>JXPG01021328.1:3631-15856 GCA_001015175.1 Megaselia abdita
AAAAAAAAAAAAAAAAAAAACACTAAATTAAGAATTGAACAAAAATAGGAAGGACAAAATATGAAATTTTGAAATTTCGTCTAAATAAAAGGAAACAAATATTGATATATTTTTTTGTGACATTCAAAGCTCAAAATGTCTTAAACATTAAAAAAAATCTTGAAACATACATTTGAGATTTTTTTAGTTCAAATATTTTACATTCTCAATTTGTTTCAATTTGAAATTTAAAAACATTAATTTTCTTCACGAAATACCGATTTCAAAACATTTGTGTGTGTGAAGTTTTTGATTAAAATATAAAATCTATGTAACAGTTTTAAAATTTAATGTTTGTATAAAACAAATAAAATTGATTTTTTATGTAGTTTTGAACTGCACAAATAAGTTTTACTTTTGTTTATTCTCTAAACTTCATTTTTTTTAAATTATATTAAAACTGGTTTACTTTTAAAATTAGCTTGAAACAGGTATTTGTATTATATTAAAGTTCTAAACACAAATCAATTCAAAATAAAATTCTTTATACAAACTTAATTTTCGGAGCATCATCAGCTTTGTCAAAATTCTAGCAATTTGTCCAAATTCTAACAATTTAAAATCTTTTAAAATTTTTAAGTGTTTGTTCTAAGTTGCATTTTACAACAAATTTGAATTCAAAATCTTCACTAATATTTTATTGTCAATGTCTTATATTCTGAATATTTTCAAAATATATACTTTTTTTCTGAACATTTTATTTTCAAGCCTTTTTACAAAAATAAATAAATTTTCAAAACATTACAGAATTTTTGAAATTTTAATTTTTTATACTCAACAAATAATGAAAACTGACAAGATTTTTTAATTGAAGTTTAAAAGACTTATTCGAAGTCTAATCTATTAGTTTTAAGAATACTTTACTAAATTTTGGAAATTTACTGAATTTTTAAAATATTAATTTTTTATACTCTTTTTTTAAAAAAATATTTTTTTTTGTTCAATGAAAACTGTCAAGATTATATAATTGAAGTTTAAAAGACTTATTCGAAGTATAATCTATTAGTTTTAGGAATATTTCGAGAATACTTTACTAAATTTTGAAATTTACTGAATTTTTAATTTTTCATACTCTTTTTTAACAAATATTTTGCTCAATGAAAATTGTCAATATTTTTTAATTGAAGTTTAAAAGACTTATTCGAAGTATAATCTATTAGTTTTAGGAATATTTC
Source organism: Megaselia abdita (assembly GCA_001015175.1). NCBI lineage: Eukaryota > Metazoa > Arthropoda > Insecta > Diptera > Phoridae > Megaselia > Megaselia abdita. The sequence continues at coordinate 4,846 of JXPG01021328.1, forward strand.
GAGAATACTTTACTAAATTTTGAAATTTACTGAATTTTTAATTTTTCATANCATTTTTTATACTCTTTTTTTAACAAATATTTTGTTCAATGAAAATTGTCAATATTTTTTAATTGCAGTTTAAAAGACTTATTCGAAGTCGAATCTATTTGTTTCAAGAACGTAAGATCCCAATAAAAGTATAGTGATTTAATAAAACTCCTGACTATTCTATAGAATCGAGTAAATCATACAATCACTGTAACATTTATATTTAAAAAACTACTTCAAAATTGCAATTGATGATTAGAAAACTTTCTTACAACTACAAAGAAGAAAGAAAAAAATACTCACGCAAAATAGCAAATGTTGCAAGGATTCCATGTCTCATGGAAACCAAGAAAGACCCAGCAACAGCCAATCCATGTGTGAAATTGTCGATGGAATTGGCCAATAAATTTAAGTAGCCGGCAATTTTCTTCTGAGGTGCTTTCAGCTCTCTTTCACGGAGAAAGCAACCATTAGGAACGTCTTCAATATCACAACCGCCATTGCATTTCCCTCCTTCAGGAATCTTTCCACCATTTTTCCTCAATAAGCAGTTGGCGATTTCCACACACTTTGGCTGTGGATTGGTATCATCTGCATTACAATAACCAGAGAAGATTTTCTCTACTATTGTGAAAATCAGGATTCCGGAAAGAACCCAAAGCCCACTTCGTAAAGAAGGATGTCCACTCGCATCTAAAATTATAAGTGTTTTTTTTTGTTTGCTTAATTTAAAGAAAAATCCAAAAACTTACCACCATATTTTGCGTCGTGTTCCCAAGCTTCTGGGAGTAGATGAAGAAAGACGTCTCCAAGAAGACCTCCGACTGCAAAGCTCAACAGTACTTTCAGAAATGGGTTTTCAGCGGCTAAAAAGACAAAGCGATAAGTAAATTGATTTATATAGTAAAAAGTCGAATAATTCTTAGAAAAGAGATTAGTTTTTGACATTCAATTTATTCTTATTGTTTTTTTATTTAGATAATTTGAATGGGAGACGTGTCGTTTTTTTATTCGTTGGTTTTCTAATAAGATAAAATATTTTGGTTTTGAGATAATATTTAGAGCGATGTGAAAAGGAATTATGTTTTATATGGTAATTTAAGGCTTATGTTATGTTTAAAAATTAATGTTTAGTGTTAAATGTGAAGAATGTTGTATTTTTATTTTAAACACCGAATATTTATTTTCGAATTTATTCTTAAATAGTAGTTTTTTTCTCAACATTCCGTAAATTTAACTTTATTTTTTTGTATTTAGTTTTAAGAGTTCAATTTGTATTATTATTTTTGAAATTATTTTTTGCTTTATTTTCACAATTCTTAAAATTAAATAACTTTGAGACATTTTTAAACTTTAAAAATAAAATTCTGTTTCGAAACTTATTTTTAACTTTAAAAATAAAATTCTTTTTAAACACTTTCAATATTCTTTGTAAAAAAACAAATTAAATAGAATTTTTACAATTTCAAGTCTTACATAATTTTTGTCTGTTCTTAATAACTTTAAAAAACTAATTTTTAAAATGTAATTTGGACCTTAAATCAATTTTTTTAAAGCAATTTTGTTAAATATGAATCGTTTTTTATGAAAACTTCTTAATTTAAACAATTAAAAGACTTTTAGAAAGTTTTGTTAAAAAGTCAGAATTTTACTTTTCAGTACAAAAAATCATAAAGGAAGTTTTTTTTCCTAATTTTTTACAACAAAAAAAGGTAAAAAAAATTTGCTTCTTTTAAACTTCTTAATTTAAACAATTAAAAGACTTTTTAAAAGACAAGATTTGTTAAAAAGGCAGAACTTTACTTTTCAGCGCAAAAAAAAAGAAGCAGAATTTCCCTTTCTAGCACAACAAATCATAAAGGAATATCCTTTTGCATTTTTTACAAGAAATTGTGTAAAAATGTATCGGTTTTTTATTAAAACTTCTAAATTTAAACAATTAAAATACTTTCTAAAAGACAAGTTTTGTTAAAAAGGCAGAATTTTACTTTTCAGCAAAAAAAGTCATAAAAGGATATCCTTTTGCATTTTTTACAAGAAATTGGGTAAAAAATGATTCGGCTTTAAAAAAAAAAATCTTAATTTAAACAATTAAAAACTTTCTGAAAGACAAGTTTTGTTAAAAAGGCAGAATCTTTCTTTTCAGCTCAAAAAAATAAATTTATATCCTTTTAATTTTTTTACAAGAAATTGGGTAAAAAATGTATCGTTTTTAATGAAAACTTCTTAATTTAAACAATTCAAAGACAAGTTTAGTTAAAAAGCAAAATTTCCCTTTCTAGAACAAAAAATCATAAAGGAATATCTTTTTGCATTTTTTGCAAGAAATCGTGTAAAAAATTTACTGGTTTTTTATTAAAACCTCTAAATTTAAACAATTAAAAACAAGCTTTGTTAAAAAGACAGAATTTTACTTTTCAGTTCAAAAATCATAAAAATATAGGTTTTTCCATTTTCTACATAAAAAAAATATAAAAAAAGTGTATCGGTTTTTATGAAAACTTCCAAATTTAAACAATTAAAAGACTTTCTAAAAGACAAGTTTTGTTAAAAAGGCAGAATTTTACTTTTCAGCACAAAAATCATAAAAATATATGTTTTTGCATTTTTTACAAGAAATTGTGTAAAAAATGTATCGGTTTTTTATAAAAACTTCTAAATTTAAACAATTAAAAGACTTTCTAAAAGACAAGTTTTGTTAAAAAGTCAGAATTTTACTTTTCAGCACAAAAATCATAAAAATATATGTTTTTGCATTTTTTACAAAAAACCAAAAACAAAATAGAAATAATGTATCGGTTTTTTATGAAAACTTCTTAATTTTAACAATTAAAAGACTTTTTAAAAGACAAATTTTGTTAAAAAGGCATAATTTTTCTTTTCAGCTCCTTTTGCATTTTTACAAGGAATTTTGTAAAAAATGTATCGTTTTTTATGAAAACTTATATAATAGTTCATTTTGGAGTTTTTTTTTTTATTATTTTGTTTAAATTTTCATTTACTCTTATTTATTTAACTTTAAATTTTTATTTTATTTCGTCACATTTTTGTACTTTTAATTTTTAATTCAATTTGGATATATTTTTTTAAAAATTTGTTTGGTATTTAAATAATTTATTTAAAAATAAAGATATAATGTTTAATATTGGTATTTGTTTTATTTTTTACTTGAGGTTTTTTTGTATTTTGACTTTTAATGATTTATGATTTTTTGATGTTATTTATTACTAATGTTTATTATTTAATTTTATCTTAATTCAATTTTGTTATATTTTTCTTCTAAATTTTTGAATATTTTGTGTTTTTCTTATTGATCATGCTTTTTTATTGTTTGTTGGTGTTTGAAGTTCTATACATATTTTCTTTGAATTGTTTTTCAAAATGTTTTTATACTTTATTAACTCTAGAGAGTTTGTTTATTAAAAGAATTTATAAAATAATTATTTCAATGCGGTATGAGGACACTACGGTCCCCATATAAATTAAAATGAGTTCTGAGAACACTTTCACATTCCTTTCAATATTCCTTTTCCAACGATATCCATATTGCCTTTCACTATCCAAAAATACTTTCAAAACACTTAAACAAAAACTATAAAAAACTGAGCTTCATTACGTAATCTTGCCAAAAACGTAACGAAAAGTAGCCTATCTTCTATTCCAGACTCCAGTGAAGATTTCCTTTAAGTCTGGAATAGACGATAGGCTATTTTTCGTAATGATACGTTTTTAACGTTACGTGAAGACTTACGTTACGGTTATTCATGAATTGATGACAGAAATTGCATTTTTTATAATATTTAAATTTTTGAAGAAATTTTTTGAAGCATTATTAGATTATTGATTAGATATTATTATTATATTATTAAATATCCAAAAAAACTGAGATAAATCACGTAAAAAAATAGTAGTAATTTCAAACAGAAAAGTAAACATAAAAGACAAATGAATTAAAAAAATGTCTAGCATTATCGCAAATTAGATAACGCGTAATCGTAATTAAAACAAAAAAGACAACAAAAACTGTAAACGTAGACAAGAAAGTAGTAAATAAAAAAAATACTTACGGTCTTCAATGTCCTTAGTCAAATCCTGTTGTTCGCCCTTTTTCTTATCCTTGTTTGTCACATTGTTGTTGGTGTGCACAGAAGGTATGATGAGCAGAGGGAATATCCCACTTAATCCAATGATGGCTGAGCCAATCAATGACCATACCCAAGGAGTGTATTCGAATCCTTTCAAAAAGTCAGGTAAATAATCACTAACTATTTCTGTATAAATCTGCAGAACACTGCTGTCAAAGAAGTAGTCTGTTGAGATATTCATGTTTGTTTCAAAATAAAATTAAAAAAAAAAATGTTTTGCACTTTTTGGCTGGAATTTCGATGTCAAATCTTGGTCAAACTAAAATGTTTCCGACATATTTTTCTTTACAAATGCGACACTGAAACGAAACGAATAAGCAAAAGTTAGTGAATGAGGCAATACTGTGACGAGACGACCACAATCGACCGCTGTTCCGAAGACACTGCCAATGAAAGTGTTTATTGAGTTGGAATTGTTATCAATTTTTTCCAATATTCTCACGTTTTCGAATAATTGTGATTGATTAGAGCTAGTATTTGGTAGTTGGGAGCTGTAAGGCAGTCAGACGGACAACTAAGTCCTCTTGTCAAGTGGTGTTTCGGAAATATTCAAACGATTGTCAATTTCTGTGAATTTAAGACTTTGCCTGGTGGAAAAGTTGTCCGCTCCGTGTTTCCATGAGAAGCTTTTCTAATGGATTTACCGAAAGTCTCTTGATATGCTGTTGACAAAGACTTTGCAAGTTTGTAGGGGTATTCGCTTACGATTTGAATTTTTGTTTGAATTGATAAAGAATAACGTGTTTCTTATTTCATCGTGAAACATCAAAAAGAACTTACTTCAAATCTACAGAGCAATACTGGACCTTAAGATCAAGCTAAAATTTGAAATTAAAAAAAAAATGATTGTGATGATTTTTGTTCTTGAATTTATTTAATATTTTTTGATTAAAAAAACACGGAAATTTTCAAACAGGATTTAACATGGCATTTGAGAGGTCAAATTTACAGTACATATTTATTCAATTTTATATATAATTATATAGATTTAGAATATTTTTTTAATGATTTTAAATTTAGTGAGTTTTTGTTTTAAATTTATATATGTTCTTTATTCTATTTTAATTTATAGTTTTGTTTTTTTTTTTTACGTTGGAATTTTCTATGAAGTTAAATTTTTTAAAAAACATAACTTTATACGTTTTTTTTAGGTATTTTTTTTTCTGAATTAAAAACAATTGTTTTTATACTTAAAATTAAAGCGGTAACATTAAAATAAATTCGGGGGGCAGGAAAATAAAATTTGATTTCAAAAAAAAAAATGGAACATCATTTTTATAAAAATTATATACACAATAAAAACCAACAAACTTAAAATAAAAAAAAAAATCTAAAAATAAAATAAAACTTCGGAAAAAAATATTATTAAATAAAAAAAAATCCAATATCAAAATTCAGGAAAATAAAATTTGATTTCAAAAAATAAATAACCAAATCTGTGTAAAAATTATATACACAATAAATACCAACAAACATTAAAAGAAACACAAAAAATCTAAAAATAAACAAAAACTTAAAATGAATCGAAATTCCAATAAAAAATGAGCTAAGAAATTTAGAAACTTCCAAGAAAAACAAATATAAAACAAATAGTAATTTTAAATCAACTTTTTACAGAAATAAAAAAGAAGAGCATTATAATATACAAAAATACAATATAAGAAAATATTAATAATAGAAAATATATTTTATTTAAAACAAAAAAAAAAAAAACAAATTACAAGAGAAATAAATCCATTCATTCAAAAAAATAAGAAAACTAGAAAAAAAAAACAAAATTGTAATTTGAAATCAAATTTTTACAGAAATAAAAAACAAAAATATTACAAAAAAAAAAAATTACAAACATATTTTTAATAATAATAAAAACTATATATATATTTAAAACAAAAAAATTAAAAAAACAGTGTTAATTTGAATTATTTTTAATATTTGTTCACAAAAACAAATTAGAAATTAGATTTTCAAAAACGTCTTAAACAATATTTGAATATTACAAACAATTAATTTCGAAAAGCTTTAAAATATTGATTGAAAATAAAAATCAAATCCAAATACTTTTGAAAACAATTTATAACATTTATTTAAATATTAAAATATTTTACTTAAATATCCAATCAAAATACTTTTTTTTATTAAAATTAAAACACTTATTTTTTTAAATTAAAACAAAATAAACTAAGCAATAAAATAAATTTTTAGAAATCAATTAAAATATTTTTTAATTGTTTTTACTTTAAATATTAAAATAATTTGTTTAAACTAAATAATTGAACGTAAATTTTTAAGATTATTTTGCAATATTTTTAAAATTTAAATTAAAGTTAGAATTATATTTTTAAGAAATATCTATCATCAAATTTAAAAAAAAAATACTTGAATTTACAAAAAACATTGTAGAAAATAATGGGGAAAATTGCAAATTATTTTATGCAATTTCTTATTAAAACAAATTTTAAAAAAACCTTTTCCAAATGGACAAAAAATAAGTACATTTTTTCTTTAGATATCTTCTTATTTAATTTATATAAAACAAAAATTACAATTTAAATAGAATTTTTTTTACTTGGAGGTAATCTGCACCAGAGACTTAACATACATTGAGACGCACGCTAAATACTGTGGGACTCTTACCCACTAAACCCCGATCCAAGGTTCAAATAGAGACTAATCAAATGTTGACTAACTATCTATTTTGAAATAAACTATCTATTTTGAAATAAAATGAAAGAAAATAGAAATTTGAAAATATATTTCTTAAATAATTTTTTTGAAGTTTAAAAAAATATGTTGAATTTCAGATTAGATTTTCCAAATTTTTAATATTTTGAAATGTTAATACTTTCTATTTAAACTTAAAAAAATCAGAGTTCCTGAATTTTAGATGAGATTTTCAAAATTATTTATATTTTTTTTAAACTTAATAAAAATTAGAGTTGTTAAATAAAAAGTATTTAAATACTAAAATACTTTATTTAAAGTCTTGAAATACTTTTTTTGTTAAAATTAAAACAAAATAATTTGTATTAAAACTAATCATTTTTTATAAAGAATTGTGTAGAACTACTTTTGAAAATATTTCTATAAGATTTCTTTAATCTGTTGTTTATTTGAAAAACTGCTCAGATATCAAATATTTTAAAAGCTTCATTCAATTCTTTTGTTAATTCTGTTCTTGATTTCAAAAAAATGTTACCAATAGTCGATTTTATAAAATAGAAGAATAAAAATATAAAGTATGTCGACTTGAAGAGTATTTAAAATATAGTATTTTCTCAAGTATTTAAAGAAAAGTATTTTTTTTTTTAATTTGACAACTCTGATTAAAATAGTTGAAACTTGTAAGAATAATTACATATTACTAAAAAATTACGTCAAAAAACTGAATAGAATTAATTTTTAGTTAGAATTTAAAGAAAAATACATGGACTAATTTTGATCGGGTATGGATATCGTTACGTTATCCATCTTCAATAATTAAAACGTTATTTAATTCGTTACTTTAACTCAATTTTTCAAAGTAACCGTTAGTTTTAACTTTTATTTTTTTTGCATGTTGATAATAATTCATAATAAAAAAAAAAACACCTATCTATATATTGAATTTCTTAAGTATTTTCGAGAATATTTTTAAAATCTTATTTACAAAAATGTTCCACTAAAAATGTTATGTTAATTTTCATTATTTATGTCTATCCAAAATCTGAAAATTAAAAACGGAAAAATCCTCATTTAATTTGTAAAGTTAAAATTTTAAAACATTTTTTTAATTTTAATATTTATCATAATACAAATATTTAAAAAAAAATTTAAGATAACTTATTAATTTTAAGATTATTGGTATTTAAAATATGTATTTTTTGTTTTTTATAAATATCAGATTAAAAAATAAATTTTTTGTAATATTTTTAAAATTTTTGTGTGTATTTGTTTTGTGTTTTAATTAAGCATGGATTATAAAAATATTAATTTTCAAAAATATAGAATTCAACAAATTTTTAAATAATAAATAAATATAGATAGATTTTAAAAATAAGAAAAAATAAAATAAATTTTTATTTATCATCAAAATGTAGACTTCAAGTATAATTTTTTTTTAAATAAATTTAATTTTAAAAATTGTAACTTTAAAAAACATTTTTAATGTTTATTGTTTAAATAAAATTTAGAATATAAAATTGCAAAAATTGAGAAAAACAATAAAATTCTAAAGCTTCATAAATCAAAATGTTCATAAATAAGCAATTTAATGTTTAATATTTATCTTATCTTAAAGAAACGGGTATTTTAAAATTCTTAGCTCATGTTATTTGTCGGGTATCGTTATTGCAAATGAAGCGCTCTAACGAGTACATTAGAGGTAACCTTTTATTTCTTCAATTTCGAAATGGAAGAAAAACAACACTAAACCAACCACCAGCGCTTAAAAGCCTCACAATCATTTTTATTCTTTTGATATAAAATATGGCAAATCTTGAAGAGAGAAAAATTGCTTTGTCTGTTAATCTAAATTCAAAACTAGTTTTTTCCGTTTGTTCTGCACCAGTAAACTTTCAATTAACTGGGAAATTAAAAACCATTATTCAAAAATTAAAGTGAAAGTGATTGACCGTTAAAATTGAAGCAAAAATAAGACTTATGAAATTTAAAGATCAAGAGATAGAAAGACTTCCCTACGTAACTCTGTGAATCATCTGTTGACAACATTCATTCTAAATTGATACACACTCTTATCGCGGTTTTCTTTGTTAGCCGGTTGGAATAAAACAAAAAAAACTAGTAGAAAATCGGACAGTTATAAATTCAAATCCCAGGTTATCAACCTAAGTTTTAGCAATTCGCGAATAATTTAGTATTAACATAAATTATGTTAGTCGAATCGACCGTAACTAACATCCGCAAATAAACACTTATCGTGTTTTGCCTTCACTTTGTTAATACGCACGAAACATAAATCAATTTGTTTGTATAGATAAAAAAAACTAGAAAAGTTAATAACTAAATCCCTTACGTTTCAAGTTCAACAAATAACCATCACAGTCACCCCTCGTTATCACAATGGGGATCTAGAACAGAACACTCACTGCACTTCTTTTTTTTTTCAAGTATTTTTAGAGGAAATTTGATAATAATTTCGTTCACAAAGGCACGTTAGGCGAACAACCGATAAAAATAATAATTAAATCGAAGTAACGCGACGCGTCGTCACAATAGAATATCGCTAGTCTGTTAATACGACTAATTATAATGTATCTATAAAGACGAATTCTTCGAACAGACGGATGCGATCAAATCCAATCAAACCGAATGAGTGAATAACCAGTTTCATCTCTAATCTCTTTTCTTTCTTTGGGGATTTTTAGTTTCTGAGAGTCATGTGTCTGTTTGACTTTCCGGTTTTATTATTATTCATTTGTTTTAGTTATTCTATCAATTTTGTCCGTCTGTCTGTCTGTCTACCATTGTGTTCACAACAGACTTGGTATTCTCATTCCTGAGGAAAATGGTCACAACATAGGACACTGTTCGTAACGTTTAATAGATAGCCAAGTGAAATTCCAACTTGATTTTAAGTGGGAAACATGAGAAGAAATAACGCCGCCGAACGAGCTTTTAGCTTGGCACGAAAGAAACGAAACAAAGAGTTGGAAGGTTTTTATTTAATTTTGTTGCGTTGTTGTGACAACATTATTTCAAATTATTCAAGGTCGGTTATTATTTTCTGCTCGGCCTTTCCCAAGCAGCATTTGGAATACCATTCCTTCTAGAAGGCTAGAATACCTACAGAGTCTATACCTCTACAATGCTACTTGTAAACCTATTTGTAGCTCTCTAGAAGAAGGTAACATTTTTCGGAATTAAATATTTCTTAAAAACATATTGAATACTTCTTCATATTATGTTCTTGTAGATGGTGAAGCGGTATTCTATACTTCTGTAAGACTTCTTAAAAACCTTAATCTTCTTGTAGAAGGTAAATTCAAACGGTATTCTAAACTTTTTTAAATCCTCTTTAAATCTGCTTTCAAAGTATTTTGTTTTTAGAAATTTCAAACTATGGTAATAACTGTGTCTCATTTTAAAGGGAAAATAGTTAATACTAAAAATTATAATTCTTTTAATTAGAGCTATACTGCGATTTTTGTGTTTATTTGTGTTCAACTTAAATATACAAAAGAAAATAAGAAAATTTCTAGTAGTCCTCTTTGTTTAGTTATTGTGATGAAGAACTTTTTTTNTGATGAAGAACTTTTTTTTATGTTGAAATTTTAGTAGATTAATTTTCTGATAAATATTGGAGGTTTTAGGGAGTAAAAGAGATTTCCGAGTAGCTTACAATCAACAGGTTAAATATCCGAAATCATTAAACTCAATCACAATACCGCTGGCTATTGCCAGAATAAGGCCAAGCTTACTATACTCGGAACAAAACTCGGAATAAAATCAAATGTTTTTTAAAGATGCATCGACAAAGAAATATAATGTTGTCGTTTGAAAAGGGAATTTATTTGAAGATGTACTTCTTTTTTCATAAAATTAACTTGAGGGTTTTCGGAATTTTGAGAAATATCATGAGTAGTCTATTTTTCCTATCTACTATAAAAAGTTATAAAAGAAAAGTGCAATCAAATCAATTTTGTTATCTTAAAATTAAAATATTCCAATCATCTTTTTAATAAATAGAGTCTTGCATATCTTTAATTTTGTTTTTGAAACACTGTCTCACAGCACTGTCCCATTACTTTTTGATTTGTTAAAAGCTTGATTTTTAATTTTACGAGATATCATTTCTTTTTTGTATAACATTCTTTACCATCAACTATATGACAAAACTA
>JXPG01021375.1:0-14612 GCA_001015175.1 Megaselia abdita
TTACCTCCAAGTAAAAAAAAAAAAAAACTTTGGCGAATTAAATTTTTATGTCAACATTTCCTACGATTATCTAAATTTGTGTTTAGAAATTCCAAAAAGTAATGATCTGGGTTTGACGGTCTCATTCAAAAGGAGGTATCAATCTGAGAATCGGATAAGATTTGCTTAACTAAAATTTAAAAAAACATAAAATGGAAGCTTCCAGAAATGAAATGCTAGCGCCATCTGGTGTCGACCAGTCAAGATTCTGTTAATTCCAGTTTTTAGTAGTCAGATAGATCTTTAAAATGAAGTATCATATGTCCATATCCGACAATGTTACAGACGGACGGACGTACAAAGCGAGTACATAAGGGTATTTTTTCAACAAAAAAACCCTCTAAAAATTTTGTTTTTTGCATTAAGAACAACATTTCTACAGTAGAATTCAACTCCACTGTGGAAATGATGACATTGCCGAGCCAAGGACTGTTTTTACAGGATAAGTTGGGAGTTTTTACTTGACTTTATTATTGAGGATTTTTTTCAATCGTTTTTACTTAATTTATAGCATTTATAGTCTGCAAGAGAAATGCTAATGGAATATGTTAAAGGAAGAGATCTGCTTAACGAGATATAGTTAGCAGAAACCAAACCAAATTATTAGCGCAACATATCATGCAGTAGGCAACGAAGCACCGAACAGAGTTTGGGAAAGTGGAATATATTTTCAATTCAACGTTGTTTGATTTTGAAGAACAGCATTACCTGTTTCTTTTTCATTTTTAAAACATTTTTTTTGTGTTAACTTATCAAATCAAATTAAAATGAATATTTTCTTTAAAGAGCGCTATTTTAGTATTGATCCTGAAACCAAAAAGTTAGATGCTTTTAACAATTCAAAGAAGCGTGAGGAATATTTATCAGAGCGTAAAATAAAAAAGCGACACCTTAATAATTCAAGGTCAAACGCTGAAGCAAACCATGTTGTGATAGCGCCAATTAATGAAGTTATGTATAATAAAATTGGCTGAAAGTAAATAGAGCTCCAGAGTATTTAATACTGGACCATCTGGAAAAAACATTTCAGATGCGTCGAACTGATATCATCAACGTTATTTCACTTATTTATCCAGAGAATAATATTTTTTGTTTGCAAAATTCCAACAACTCACATTACGCTTTAATAAAAAAGTAAAAAAAAAACGATGTTTACAGGTTAAAAGCGATCCAAAGGTATTTTTGGAATTGCAAAACTATCATTATAAAATTTTGTTGTTTTTGTTTATATATTTTTTGTTTTCAAATGATTTGGTATTACAGATTATGAAATCGATTGCTTCACTAATTAAAAATGGATTGAAATCATCTCCAGAAAAATGTGTCTTCAGAAAAATTTGTAGAGAATAATTCCTCGTCGCCATACTTGAATAAAACTCTAATGATTAGATGGTGATAGAGCATCACTTTTGTTTTACGAGAAGGTTTTTGGTCAAAACCTCGGTTCCCAAGTACATCGAAGTTGTAGTTCCCCATGCGAACATTTGATAGAACCCGATTGGGGCTGTGTTGAGGAAGACTTGAAGCATGTATTTTGTCTTCTCTTCATTAACTTTAAGATCCATCGAACTACCTTTTTCGACTATTGCGAAAAACTGCTGTACTACGTTTGTACGACTCTTCTGATAATATCAATATCATCTGCGTGAGCTAGAATTTATATGGATTTGTAGAAGATGTCATCGTTGGTTTTTAAAAGAGCAGCTTGCATGATTATACAGCAGAATGTTAAAGCACTACACGAAAATGCATCACCCTGACGGAGACATCAGACAGTAACCTAATAAAAACGTGTTCATAATAACATAAATATGTCTATATTTATGTTAGTAACGTTTAGTCTTCTTATACAAGTATACGCAATCCTACTAAATCTATGTATTATTTTTTTCCGATTTATTGATTATTTTTTTCAGAATCCTAATATTACGGAAAATTTCACAACATTTGAGATCATATTAATTCAAGCCCATTTTACAGACTGAGCCTGTGCAAAATTGTGCGAGCCGGTGAAAAATTGGGTTAGTGGAGAAATTTTTGAGTATGAACGAAATCGTTTTTCCAATGTCAGCTACAAAACGCTTTCCTTAGAAACAAAGTAAATCGATCAATAGAAATAGTAATAAAGAAAAAAAAGAAACGAAATAGCAAAGATTCTTCTGGCAATGGAAGTAGTTCTGAAATTGTTGAAGTAACTTCAAAAAAGAAAGGAGGCAACAAAAAACCTGCAAATAAAGGAAAATCTGTTCAATGCGACATATTCAATGATGCTGCGATGGATAACGCATATTATGTATACCATATCGTTCAAGTAATAAATCCTTTTGAAATTATAATATTTATATTATATGTATATTTTAAGATGTACTAAAAGACGTGGATTTGCTTTGCTCGAATCACAGGAAAAAAAGAAGAAAGGCAAAAGTTGATTACTTTTAAAATATAATGTTATACTTAGAACTAATACTGTAGCATATACTAATTAAAATGTACATATAAACTAAAAAAATGCCGTAGCTTCATGCGGCTGAACTATCGGATGATTGAAGTAGAAAAAATGTGATGTTCCTCCCAACTTTTCATATTGAGCTGAAAGATAAAAACATATTAGAAAACAAATTTAAGTTATATTTCATTTTATTAATATATTTACCAATAATATTTCTTTGGATAAGTTCGGCTTCCTCGTTGGTTCTGTATCTAATAAATTGAACATTATGCTGTCCTTGTAGAGGTGCTGCATTTGCAAATGACAAAGCAAAAAGGAATAACAAACTGAGAACAAAAGCAAATCTCATTGTGAGTTTTTTTGTAGAACAGAAATGAATGACTAACATCTAAGAACGATTCTGATAGCTTTTTATACACTTTCTAAAATATATTGTCATGATCAAAATCAAGTTTAAACTATAAATTTTTTTTTTAAATTACCATAAATTAATACTTGATATTTTAACATGGTAACAGCCTTAAACGGAGATCGTACAAAACACGATTTTTAATGAATTACATTCTATTACATCCAACAAAACCAATATTTCTCCTGTTTTTGTAGTAAAATATACAAAAGTATATTTCAAAATTAGAAATCATTAGAATCAGTTCTATAATAAAATAATAATCATGTCATTATAAATAAGCAGGCGACAATTCGTCTAAATAATTCTGTTAAGCGCGTGCAGAATAAAATATTCATATGAAACTGGTTTTATATCAAGCATCTAATCAAGTTTTTTTCGAATTAAACATTTTGGATACTTATTCTAAAACAGTTCATTGGTTTAGTGCCCTTTCAGAATTTTAATATATGATTGATTAATATCTATAAATAAAAATAATAACATTACCGCATCTATGATATATTAAATAATACTCTATAAATATATAAACATGAATTCTGTCTATACACTTATTCCTTTTAGAAAAATCACAATATAGTCTACTTTTTGTAACGTCTTGTGAATATGGTTATGCTAAATTTTGAGCATAAGTTTGGGGTAAGGTGTGCTTGGAAATATAGACAATATTTTAATATCGCCTAATAAGAATCTTTTGTGGAGTGAGAAAATGTGTGTTTAAAGTTGTACATTACTCTATTACATCTTTTTCATACATTTTTTGTATAGCTTTTGCATCTTCAAAAATTAAAAAAAAATACTTAAAAGTTTTAGTTGGTTGTTGCAGGTGTTAGGCGTTCTCTTTCCACTCTGACGATTCTGAGATCGATCCTTACTGAATCTATTCAGAGGAAGAGGGAAAAGTACAGCACTGATGTAGACAATCAGCTGGTAAATACTTAGGAAGCAAACATTCCCTAATATCACTGTTATCATTGAACCAACTTTGGTTCGTTATGTGAATTAGGTTTTAGTGTGTCTTATTGTCAATCTGACAATATCGCTGATATCGCGTTGAAAGCTATTGAGAAATTATATATGGACTCCTACCTTAGATCTAAAGTCTTTTGATTCGAACCTTTTTTTTAGGCAATTGTTTTGTTATTTTTTTTTATTCCGCGCAACAATTCTAACATTTTAATGATTACTGTTTACTTGTCCTTTTCAGTAGCTTTCAACGAAAGATAACTTAAATAATTGTTCAATAATAGTCGACATAACTATAAAAAGTTTAACCAAAAACAAGCGACATATCACTGCTAATACTCGATATTTTTTTATTTTTTTCTCGATGCCAGCATATATACACCAATCACCTATCCACAAATATTTGCACACATCGCTCATTCATTTAAAAATTCCCTATTACAAACTTAAGCATTACCCTGAAACTCCAGTTAAATATTCAGTTTTCAAAATTAAACATTTTGGAACAATTTTTTTTAAATCAAATGTTTTTGTAACGCACTAAAAAATAGAAAATAATTCTGAATTCTGTAGTATTAATTTCAAAACAGTTTATTGTGAAAACCTGGACCGCTCAGCTTGGTCATTAATGTTATTTCTGCAAGCGTTCCACGTTTTCATAACAGGGTACTTAGCCGAGTCGAAAAATAAGCCGAAGTCGATTAAAGTCGTAATACAAGTAATACAAAAAATTGTTTTCCTAAATTTTTATTTTCAATTTTTTAGTTTTTGTTTATAAAATTAAAACAACAAGTATTAATATAAGAGAATTTTATTCTATAATAAAACAAATATAATTATTTAGCTTATTTAGTAATTTGATTAAATACACTTAATATAATTATAAGCTTCTGACTGCACTATTATATTATTCACTATTTTTACTTACTTTTTAAACAAAAATTACTATAATTAAGCTTATCGGGAAGTGGGTAAAAAATCGATTGCAAGATTCCATCAGTCACCATGTGAACCCTATAAAAACGTTTTAAAATGAACCAAGATAACATTTCGATACAAAAAACAAGAATAAACAAACTAAGTCACACAACGAGACAAAGGTTGTTCAAGGGGTCTGCTTCCTATGTGTTTACCATCTGAACTGTCTGTTATTTTAAAGAGTGTATTAGTGCTACCCTTTTTATTTCATCAACATCGAAACGACGAGGGTGGTGTCAGGTAGTATATCCGACATACACGAAAGAAAATTTCTTAGGAAATATTCTGATATGTGTACTAAGAATCGAACTCAGAATTGTCAGAGTGGAAGGTGAGAGTAGAGAGTGACACCTACACCAACCAACTACAAAGATTTCGAAAACCAAATATAAAACTGTATCATGTTGCGAGATATGGATGTTTCGTTTTCGGAATACTTTAACAAATTATTTCTGACGGTCAGTGTTGTCTTTTTCTGTGATTAACACCATAGAAAAAAGTACAGATTTTTTAATACAAAAGTGCAGTTTTTTTTTATTTTTAAAATGTGTAGAAAATCTGCATTTTTTTTAGATTTTTAATTTTTGGTTAAATGTAAACACAAAAAGCTGATATTTTTAATTTTTGGTTTTTGATAAAACCATTCTAAATGGATAATTGGCTACAAGAAATATTTGTTAATTTCTTTATATTTTTGTTACTTACTTACATAATAACAATAAGTTATTTATTTTCAATCCAGAAAGTTTGGGTACACATTGATTTTAGATTTTTTGTAAATAAATAAAGTAAGATTGTAGTCAATGACTGTCTGTTTAAAGAAATAATTAACACTGCATTTTTTTTGTTTAAGCATAAAGTAATTAAATATATAAAGTAATAACAAATAAATAAAAAAAAATACTTACATTTAATATTTCTTTAGTTATTAGGAATCAATTACTTCGATTAGTAATAGATATTCTCTTTCCAAAATTTTTAAAATACATTTTCTTTTTAAATTAAGAATGTAATATACTTAAAAAATAGTGTATGCTACTTTGATATACAAAAAAAAATCAATTTGCTTCAATACAATCTTCTAAATGATAAAATAAATCCCTAAATAAAAATAACAAATCTTTTCAGGCTATTGATCGAGGTGGCATTGTTCGGAGAGTTCTCAGTCGTTGACTGATGGTTGACCGGGTTCGGTTTCCGCTATTGTCGTCGGAGACATATATCTCTATATCATTCGAAGAAGGATTTTTGAGTAAGTTAACACTGGAGTAATAACTGGAGTTCAAGTGGATCAAATATCGACATTTGAGTCATACGTTTCGAGTGCCATAATGTCGTATTTAGCTTGAGGTAAAGAAGTCGTGTTACCAACGTCAATTGCATTTAATGAATAATTTTCTCGAACAATATCATCAAGGATCACCTCCTACTCCAAATGATTGATTGTGGCTCTGCCAAAAAATACATATCAATCCAATTTGGTCTCTGATGCAGCTGGTTTCTAAAGCTTTTTACTTCCAAAAGTCTTGAATGACTTAAGCCAATCAATAATAAAGAAAGGGCGCCTGCAAAGCATTTGACGTTGACGTTATTAATTATGCCCACGTAACAATGGAATACTAAATAGTCGAAAAAGGCAACATTGTTTAAATCTGATAATATAATCTTCAATGTATAACATACAAATTTTCATCATTCAGGGATTTCTTCTTTCTTTTAGTTATTGATTAAAAATAAGGAAATACTTTGGAAGTATGTAGCTTCTGCATTCTAAACTAAGTATTCTCGTTTCACTATCTACCTCGTTGCTGCATGTTTGGAGCTTACGGTGAGTATCCCATTAAACTTATAAAGATAGACCATTGAACTTGTCACAGTCAGTTTTTTTCTCTCTTGATTTCTTTCCTTTTTTAAAAACTTTTATTAAATTCGATTTGTATGTTTTATATATAGATATATACATATACATATATATATATGTATATATCTATATTTATATCATTGTCATAATTTTTTAAAATCGGACCAATACACTGAGAGAAATAGTCAAAAAGCTTGCTTTTTTAATGTCATCTTCTCGGGAACGGTTATAGCTACGAGCTTGAAACTTGCAGGTTGACCTCTGAGATGGAAAGCTTTAATTTGGGTTTGGAGAAATTTGGTTCAGTACACTGAGAAAAAAATTAGTTTGAAAAACTTTTTTTCAGAATCTAACGAGGTGTCATTTTGGAGAGTGACACGTAGACAAGAAGGAATCCGAATATGAGATTTCTTTGAGAGAAATTTTAGGTTGAAATTGAAAAACTCATGATTTTCTGTTCTAATGAAAGTGGTGTCATTTTAAAGAAGAGAGCTTCAGGAGTTCAAAAAACCACGGAGCTACAGAACTACGTTCCGTAGTAGCACCAGGTTTTTTTTTTTTAAATAAAATGACTCACAACTCACAGCCTTAAAATGATGTATCACACGACCCTATATGATTCGTGATAACAATGTTATCCACATTTCCTACGTCCCCTTTCCTAAGCGCTTGTATTACCAAAACTTTGAAGGGAGTTTGTAGGCAGTATTGGTACCTTCAAAATGATGTATCACATGCTACATGATTCGAAATAACGAAGTTATGCACTAAAATGTCAATTTTGTATAGCCCATTTTTAGGTTTTTCACCTCCCAACGCCACCGCTTTCAGAAATTCCAAAATGTAATGATGGTGGTTTGAGGGTCTCATCAGTAACTTTAAAACGTTGTTTCCAAAATTAAAAAATATAAAAAAATAAAACTAAAGTTATTTTTAATAAAAGTTATAATAAACAATTTGCCTTTGCAATTAAAGTCATATCATGGATGCTAAAATCACGCTTTAGACGAACTAAAGACAATAAGGAAGCTACGCCTTTTTACCATGCTATTTGAAGTTATTTTAAAGATTATAATTTCAATGCTTTCAAAATAATGTTTTTAGTCTTCCTTCCACACTAGAATACCCAGGTTCGAAACCTTGCAATTCAATTTCAGTTTTGAGAAGCATTTCTGATCTGAAAAACTTCTTCTCTTTTATTTTAAGGACAATGTCAAAAAGTTACATATATGTTCATAAGGAGGTAAGTGGATATCATTATCGATAAAACATAACGTTAACACAAAAACAAAAAATAATAATTTAAAATATTGCTTCGTTAAAATAATGTATTCTTAGTAATTTTAGTAACATTTTACAGAATGAAAAAAAAAAAAAATGTTCCCGTTAATTTTTAAAAAGCCTTTAGAAATGGGCTGTTTGAAAAAGCTCTTAGATTTGTACATGAATAAACTTCCTCAAAAAGGTTTCAGAGTTATTACTTAAATTTAACAAAAACAGTATTTTAAATTATAAACAAAATTATTGCCTTGCATCGTTATTTTCTTTAATGTGGTCATAAGGCCTTCAAATGATAGTATTTTGTAATATAGTTTCGTCCTTAAAAATTATTTTCTGTATTGCATATAAAGCCAACTATATTTCTGTGCAGGTAGGCTTTGTATCCCGGGATCAAAATTAAAGGCCTTACAACCCCTCACGCCATACCAATAAGTGCAAGACCGTTCTTGAATAGAGAACCAAGGGTGTTACAAGTCTTCAAAAAGACACAAAAAAAAGAGTGTGTCCAATGTTCCAGTAGTCTACTTCAACTTCTTCTTTTGGGCGGAGATTGTTGGTGTGACCGCACTTCTTCTTGCGACAGTTGGTGGCTCTTCACTTCACTTGTCTAGTAAATAGCTTCATGAATGTCGAGGTCATAGACCCCGTACATGAGTAGCAAGTGCAAGACGATTCTTAATAAAGAGCGTATGAGCGATACGAGCCTTCACAGTCTAGTAAATATGCTGCTGATTGTAGCATTCCGTTACCTGGTACGGAGAGTGAAATTCTTCTGAAATGGCTTTCGGGCTAATGCTCCAATCTTCTCCGTCCTAACAAAAATTAGCATGTCTCCATGAACGCTCAATATTCGTCTCCATTTAGTTGCGAGTGTGAAGATTCAGATGTAACATTCCTGATTAATTCCGGATATGGCTCTGAACATAAGCTCATGAAGCTTTGTGTCAACCCATTGCACGGCCTCCTGATTGCACAAAAAACCGTGGGATCACTTATAAATACGGAAACTTCACTTTATGAGCATCGATAACGGCTTGGAGTTTGGACCCAATTACACAACTTTATTTGTAAAATCCTTGATCTTGAACACAAAAAAAACACTTTTTTTGTTTTATCATTAATTTATAATTATTATATAAACTTATGTATTAAATCAATTTATTTGTAATTTATATATTTTTTTTAAATTAAATAAACTTGCTATAAGATAATTTTTCACTTGAATGATTATTTTGAGCATATGGATTATTATTTTAATGATGTTTTTATTTTAAGCGAGGTTTTTATAAATATTATGAATACCTCACTAGATGTTAACAATATTTTGTTTCATAAGCAAGGAATTACAAAACATACTAAAACAAAAAATGTCAATGGGCTAGAAACAAGGCCATCATTTTTTGTTGATGAGCTGACTATATTTTCTGAGATTTCAATTAACGGACGATTTCGTGTCTTTTGAATTTCTCTAAAATTATTTGTTATCACTTTTCCATCATCATTCTCAATTTTTCGGAAGGGTAAAATCTTGGAGAAAAGAGTAATTATATATTAATTATTATATAATTGTTTTTGAATAGTATACTAACCTCATTCATTCTTACAGGAAATGTTGTTAAAGGGATTATCCATTGGACGATTTCACTGCATAAAGGGGTAGTTAAAGAACCTTCATATGTTATGTAGCTATCTATCTTCTGTGGAATTAACTCCTTCATAGAAACAAGTCGATTCATTTTGCGTGGATCATTTATTAAATTAAATAATCCTGAGTCGTTCAGCGCCTTACCAACATTTTCGATTGAAGGGTTTCCAACATTTGAATAATGGTATAAAATTCCTAAAACCGTAATACCGTTTTTAAATTTCATGGCCTGTGTCATATTTCCATATTTTTTATTGCGATGAACCACATGCATTTCAAAAGGATATCTGGTGTTATTTAATGTGTGCTCCGACCACCAATGAAAATGAATTTGCTCAACGATATATGATGCAAGCAATGGCCCTCCGGAAATCTCCATTTCTTGTGGAAAGCTGGATAACTGAATAGAATGGCCATTATTGACTATATTACAACCAGCAATAGAATTGTATCCATTAAAAATAAGTTTCGGGTAGATTCCTTTTAGAACTTTATTGAAATTGATATCAATTGGACTTTGTTGTCTTCCGTTATCACAGTCTCCGCCCCAATTTTGAAATTCTAAAACAAAAATATTATTGTTAGATTTTTAATAAAAGACTACAAAATAAAGAAATTGAAATATGAAATTTATATACGGTATCATTAATCAAATCTAACCTTCACTTTCTTCCAGGTTTGGGTAACCCCACTCATGGGTGATATGAACATTTTGGGTCGTTGATGCATCAAGACAACAAACACCTAGAAATAACAAGTTTTTTTAGTAGACAATTACACTAATTGGAGCTAAAAAAAATTATTTTTAAATTTACGCGTATGTGTCATCTTTTGAAATCCTTCATGAAATAGGTTTGTCCTTTTTTTTTGAGAACATAAGTAAAATACACATAGAAGCTGATAGACGAATAACATATCAGCTGGGTTATCTTCCGTTTCAACTCTGTTTATTATAAATTATGAGTGATCTCTGCTTATTATGTTTTTTGAGTCTCATCCATAAATGGTTGGTTATAGAAGGTCAAGAAATTAATGCGATTGAATACAAGTGCTCTCAATCTAGGACCCTTTTCGCTTTTATTTAATTTCAAAGATCCGGTAATTGCTTAATCTGGATCAGACACTTTTAAAAATCAAAGTGTTAACATTACAATTTTATACTGCATATGATTATTTGAAAAAAAATATAATTCATTTGTTGTCTCAAAATATTGAGTTAATTAATACTCAAATTTAAATATAATAATAAAAAGATAGTTGAAGTTTATGGTTAACGTAAAAGCCACCGTTTCGAAGAGGGGAAATGAAAAACGGTTTGAAAACTTTTTAAATGTCTACTGAAATTAAAATGTATTATTTGTGGGTAATTGTTTGTCAAAGCATTATTTGTTTTCTTTGGGCATTTCTTGAAAGTAGGCAATATGATGTTTAATTTTTCACTTTAGTGTCTAGGATTCTATAGATATAATTTGATATATAATAATAGCTGGCCTCATAAGGATCTAATGAAAAGTAACACTTGACTCAAAATGAAATATTTGAGATAGTAGAAAGAAACATATATGAAAATATGGAAAATTCTTTTTTAATAATAATTTAATATTATATAAAAGGAAAGAGGAAGGATGGATCATTGAGGAAACAATTGTTCTATTATATAAAAGAATATAAATTAGAAGTCCCAAACAGAAACAGACAAAATGTTAATAAACAATTTCCATACAAAAAAATTGTAGTGTTTTTTTTAAATACCCTTTATGTACTTGCTTTTAGTTAGGAAAATCTTATCTGATTCTCAAGTTTCATATCGCGTTTTAAAGGTACTGATGAGACCCTAAAACTTTTAACATTACTTAATATTATATACTTATCATTCAATGTGGATAACTTCGTTATATCGAATCATATAGGGGCATGTGATACATCACTTTGAAGGTACTAATAATACCCATAATCCCTCATCAACATTTTGGAAATACAAGGTGGTAGGAAAGGGGTTGAGGATGGGTCCAGAAGCTGTGAGTGGGGCAATTACAGAATTAAATTTATAAAAAAAAAACCCTAGCGCTACTACGGAACGTAGTTCTACTGCACCGCTTCATTTAAAAATCTTTAAGCTTTTAAACTAAAACGCGTGCTCCTATTAACAATAGCTTCTTTCGAAGTCGCTAACAAAAGCTAGGTTTAGATCAATAACAATAGATCAATAACAATAACAATAACAATGGAGACTTGATGAAACAATATCCAAACTAACCACCCTGAATGTTGATCAGTGGCAAACTCATAAACCTACTTTTCTTATTCTTTATTCCTTAAATATCACCTAGCCTTACTTTTCACATCTGTCAGCTTACATTTATTTGATTTCATTCTTTTGTAAGCTGTTAAATATATTCTTTTAGATTATATTCTGCCTTTCTATTGAACGGGTTTACAGCAGTGGCGACGGAGATTAAAGAAAAAAACGCATAATCAGACAAAACCAAGATGAACGCAGATCAATTCCAGAAATTTCTATACCAACAGCAAATGTTTTTTCCGCAGTTGCTGCAGCTGGTAATCGAGTAGCGACACGACAGCTTCTTCTTCAACGTTAAAAAAAATTGTTGATTCTATGCAACAATTCATTTGCGATCCTCAAAACAACGGTACGTTCGAAGTATGGTTAAAACGCTATGAATCGGCATTTACGACAGAAGCGATAGATTTCACAGAAGCAACCAAAGTTTTGTTACATGCAAGTTTAACAACCATGAGCAGTTTTCCAACTCCATTTTGCCGAAAAAGTTTGAGGATCTCTCCATCTTAAGGATGCGATTGAAAAATTGAAGTCAATTATTTTATTATTATTATTAAGTTAGCATTGAAGATATCATTACCATTACTGACCATCTCTGGTTTGTGAGACAGCAAATTATTCTTCCACTGAAGAGTAAAAGGGAAAACTATAACAAATCATATCTTAGTGTTAAGTTTACTGATTTCTTCACTCCACATTTGACAATCAAAATTTTCTTAGCGTCGGGAATGTCTTAACATCATAAGATTCGATTCATGCAATACAAGTGACGAATTTAAAGCCCAAATTTTTGTTAATGGTCTTCAGTGTCAACAAGATTGCCTCATACTTGAAAAGCTTTTCGCAAAACTTGACACCGAATCAACACATTTTGCATTGCTAAAGACTAATGATGAAAAGGAAGTATTTGTGCGTTTAAATCTTTAAGATTTATTCAACGAGGAGGAAAGAGTTATCTGTCTTAAGAAGGATAAATTGCAAATCACTACATTTTGCAATGCAGTTAATGAAAGTGAAAGTAATTTTTTGACAAAAGAAGTGAAGAACAAATTTCCTGACCTCTTTTCATCGATAACACTGAAGGAAGGAACCAAACCAGTTTATCGCAATGCTCGTCCAGTACCATTCACAGCACGACCCATCATTGCAGAGGAGCTTGCGACTAAAACTACTTGAAATTATTTCACCAGTTGAACATTCTGAATCAACGGCGCCCATAGTTGCTGTGAACAAAAAAAATTGGCAAGACCCGTATTGGCGCAGATTATTCAACTGGCCTTGACCACATTTTTTCGAGACTAGCTGGAATGAAAGTGTTTAGTACGATCGACCTTTCAGATGCATTTTTCCAAGTTCCTCTCAAAGAAGAGGGATCAAAGTTAATGACCACCAACACACATGTTAAGCTTTTCAAAATAAACAGACTTCAACAGAGAGGGAAAACAGCACAAGGCATTTTTCCACAAACGACACGATGCTTAGTGGTACAAATACATACGGCTTCATTGACGATATGATTTGCGCTGGAAAGAACGAAAAAGAGCAAGGAAACATTTGTAATACGTAAGAACGTATCCCAAGACTACGATTTTAAGCTTCTAACAGATAAATGCAAATTTGAAGTCTTTTCAGTTGACTTTTGTGGTGATGTGGTTGATAAACACAGAATTAGACCACATCCATGTAAACTGTAATCATTACAGGAACTTCCAACGTCACAAAATATCAAGGAGCTTATCTATCATTCCTACGTGCCATGAACTACTATGGGAAATTCATTCCCATCATGAAAGAGTATAGCAGACCTTTAGATGAATTGCTCAGGAAAGACCCTGCGCCGACGGCTCAACATTTCCAAAAATGCCAACCCAAGATAGGTGACGGCCCACAGTACACAAATTGTTAACACATCAGGCCAAAAGCCGATTGAAACAGCAAAATCGTATGAAATATAAAATATTGATTTTTTTTTTTACAGAAATGTGTTAATTTATTTAAATAAAACACTTTATTGCAGAAAATTCTGATTATAAAAGCAATTGCATTTTTTCAAAAATGGGAAAATTGTAAAATATCGGATTTTTTTGCGTAAATTTCTTAATTTAGAAGAAGAAAAGTCTTATTGAAACAGAAATTTCACAACAAAATTATTTTAGATACAAGAATTTGACAGTTTAATTTTTTTCAAAAATGCTCATTTTTTTTTGAAAATTGTAGAATATTGAATATTTTTCACGGAAATGTCTTAATTTATTTAAATAAAACATTTTGTAGAAGAAAAGTTTGATTGAAAAAGCAAAAATGTTAAAGTTGTAGAATATCTGATTTTTTAAACGAAATGCCTCAATTTACTTAAATAAGACACTTCGTAGAAGTGCACATACCTTTAGTTTTTTTTACCATGATTTTATATATAGTTTAACAGTTTTTGCCATTCCATTATTCGATTTATATTTCTTTTGATTACGAAATTCTGGTTATCACTTTTCTGAAAGTCTTTTAGTGAGTTTAGTTTTCCAACTTAATTTGTACCCATATGATACATTCGATGGTAATTCCAGGAGTTTTTATTACTTTCTAAGAAGGTCAATGCGCACGGGATCGGATGGATAAAATGTTGGTTTCAACGCTAAAATAGTTTTTCATCTAAGTCTCTGTGCAGGTAGGTTTTGGTATCCCGGG
>JXPG01021387.1:632-11157 GCA_001015175.1 Megaselia abdita
TCACACGAAAGAAAATTTCTTACGAAAAATTCTGACGTGTGCACTGAGGATCGAACTCAGAATAGTCAGATTGGAAGGCGAGAGCGCTAGCACCTACACCAACCAACTACCTTGTGTCACTTTATAACTTTTGAAATTAAACAAAAATAAAACAAGAAAGGTTAAACATAATATAAAGAGAGCCTGAAATATACCTTTATACATTACAATATTTTAAAATAATTAAAGAACTAATTTTGGACGTAATATAAAAAAATCACTCACTTGAAGACACTCTTCATCCATCTAATAATTACACCATGAGCAAAAACCAACCAAAGCGAAGACAACGACCACATTTCCATTAGTGTAATTCGCAGCGTATGTTATAAAATTATAGTAATATTAAATTTTGCATAGTTTAGAATGAAATCTTGCAATCTTAAGCTTAGTTGGAATCAATATCTAATTATGCTTTTCATAAGAACGTTTTTTCAAACCTTAATAAGCTTTGCTATTCTCTTGACTGTATATATGTCTTTAAAATCAATGCCTATAATTCCATTCCATATTTAAAAATAATAGTGTGAATTTTCAAATACTAGTTTAGAAGTGAAATTCACTAAAAATAAAACAAATCACAATTAAATTTTGTTAGTATTGTTACAAAAACAAAAAAAGAAAACCAAATCGAAAGAGTACCATATTTAAGAAAACAGTCTAATTTTAGAAATTAGAATATCAGACAATAATTGTATAAATTTCAAGACTTTAATTGTTAAATTTAGTCTCGAAAAATGTTATGCTCTCAAACATTTGTTTTTCTTGATAATGTTATATTGCTCAATTATAAGAGCTGTTTACTGCTTTAAAAAAAGTAGATTCATGTCTTGATTAATACTATAAAAAGTAATAACATAGACAAATAATAAATATGCAAAAGCTGTCGGAGCCCTCTTACGAAAGAGGTGTCAAAAATAGACACAAACCACAATCGTATCTAAAACACAACCCAAACTGAAAGTCTATTTTATAACCAGAAAAAGCAAAAGACTTCACCAGAGTTAAATCATTGAATTCGTCTGCGTTTGACAACTTGTCAAAAAAAGTCATTAACAAAATATAAAAACTGATTTAAAAAACATATTGCACCATTGATACTCTTTTTCCATTTTCCACTAAACAAAGTTCCAAACCAAGAAGGTTCTTAACTTTGTTTTACACCTCATTCTAATGGTTTGAGTATCTATTATTTGTCTATGCTAAGAATAGTGAAGTAGTTGGTAATATTCTTACCTTCCACTCTAACGATTCTGGGCTTGATCCTAGGAGCAGACTCCAGAATTTTTGTAATAAATTTTCTTTCTTGGGAATCGGAGACACTAGATGACGCCACTCTCGTTCGTTGNAATTTTCTTTTGTGGGAGTCGGAGATACTAGATGACGCCACGAGAGTGTTGAAATATTAGACAGCAATGGCTTATAGTTTATTATACAGAATTTGTTTGAATTCCACTCCTCAAAAATTTACAATTGAGCTGGAAATGTTGGGATCTGAATACTACTGCTTCATCCACGAGGCTTTGAACTCCCACCTATCCTAATATTTCTATATGCCAACATTTTGTCGAGCTATACTTACCAAAGAACGCAAATACAGTAGTAAAGCACAAAAGAAAAAAAGTATTTGAAGATATAATAATTTGAACTTGGACTTTTTTTCTTTCGTAAGTTTGACTACTTTTATTTTATTAATTCAAATTTAAAAAATATATACGACACGACGACTGGATTTGAAATAAAAACACTAGAAATATTCACTACATTTTGTAAAATTCGATAACTACAATAAAAAAAAAATATGCATTTAACAGGATTAGAACTCAGATCAGAAATTANACCAAAGAACGCAAATACAGTAGTAAAGCACAAAAGAAAAAAAGTATTTGAAGATATAATAATTTGAACTTGCACTTTCTTTCTTTCGTAAGTTTGACTACTTTTATTTTATTAATTCAAATTACAAAATATATGCGATACGACGACTGGATTTGAAACAAACACACTAGAAATATTCACTACATTTTGTAAAATTCGATAACTACAATAAAAAAAAAATATGCATTTAACAGGATTAGAACTCAGATCAGAAATTATTTGAATATTTGTAGCTTTTGTCGAAAAACTGACTACTATTTACGATTTTGGTGAAAATAATAATTGTTGGTATTTTTTCCTATTTTAGTGAAATATAATAACGACGCTTTGTAGGAGGATTAACTATTTGAAGTTGTAAAAAATTAAAATTTTCAAGAAGACAATTCTACTAGTTCTAGTATATTTTACTATTCAATTATTTATGAATTATTTTCTACTAGTAATAAATTTTAATACTTAGTAAAACTCACTATTTGTTAATAATTTTCAGTATTTAGTAGTAAAATTTACAATTGAATCCGAGTAATTTTCATTATTTCTGGATATATTTCACACAAGAAATTCACTACTGAGAATAGGAAAAATTTCTAACATAGTCAATTGTTATAAAATTTAAAAAATTATATTTAAAAAGCTTCAAATTTTTAAAAGAAAACTTCTAGAATGTAAAATTGAATACTAATTTAGAAAACTAATAATTAATTTAATTGATTAATTTTCTTACTATTTTTGATAAATGTATTTCTCACTTTATTTTTTGAATGCAGATCTCTAGATATCATTTTTATTTTTCTTGTATTGTTTGTAGTTGTTTTTTTTAATAAACTCAATCATATTTTTTTTAAGACGAAATTTAACATCATATTTTTTGTTTGTCCATTTTCTAATTTTAAAAAATTTATTTTCTAATTTTTGTATTGTATTTATTGTTTTGCTGAAGCTGTTCGATTCTTTTATATTTAGTTATAGTGTCTGGAATATATAATATTTCAAATTTCCATGTCCAGTACTTCCCTTCTTTTCGTTAATTCAACAGCATAACGTAAGAATTCACGTAGCGTTTCAAATAGTAATTTATCTTCTTCCTTTTCAAACACGAATCTTTCCTGATATCATATATAAAAATACATTCAAAAATATCAACATTATAAAATACTGCACTTTATTTCCTTAATTTACCAATAACTTAACAAAAGTATTCAGGTAACGTTACGTTAGCCTATCTTCTATTTCTTCTGAGCCCCCTTGGAAGCCTTCCACTCTGACGATTCTGAGTTCGATCCTCGCGTCGGAGCACACGTCAGAATTTTTATTTCGTTTGAGTCGGTGTCGGAGATATGACCTGGCGCCACCACTCATCAAAATAGCAGACATCATTGACTCTATTGAAAGTATCAAACTAAAATACTGAGCTCGTAATTAAAATTAGTTTTCTCTTGAGGCGTGATTTAAAAGGGAAAAAGCTTGGGTGTGTTAAGAAGGATTCCTACATCACTAATTCCCTAGAAAAATATAATGTTAAATTTTCACATAAAAAGAGACTTTCTCACACGAAAGCATTCATATTTTCAAAAGTAAATTATATTATTTTTCATTAATTTTTAACAATAAAAGTATTTTTTAATTTTTAAAATTTATTTTTTTCTATAGCTGGAATGTTAATTTTTAAAACAAATATTTAATTTTTTTTATTTAGCATGAATTTTGTGTCTTTTTCAAAAAAGTAAATGTTTTACTCTTTTGGTTAAATTTGTCTTTTACTTTCTTTTTGAGTGTTGATTGTCAAATTTAATACTTATGGGTCTTGTATTTTTTTGCTTATAATATTTATTGTGTTTATGATGGACTTAATACTTTATCTTATTATTTATTTTTTTAAAGATTTTATTTTACTTTAATTTATGTTTTATTGTTATCTATTTTTTAAATTAATGTATTGTATTTATTGGTTTGCTGAAGCTGATCTATTCAAGGAAGAACACTAAACCATGACTTTCGAGTTTGTAGAACATTTTCAATCGACAAAGACGATTAGAATCTTATAATTATATTAGTGGAAACAAAAGTTTTATGATACAAAAATGATATCATGGTGATGTCTTCACATGAGGACCGACTGGAGACAAAACTGAGACAATGATATAATCAGGATATCTTGGCTTTACATATTTGTAATGTATGTAATTTCTTCCTATTTTCGAATGTGAACTGTATAGATTTTCCGAGTTTGCATTACATATTTTGAAGAATACACATTTAGAAAATATTAACTATCACCAAAAAAATCTCAA
The DNA here is from genome assembly GCA_001015175.1 of Megaselia abdita. Taxonomy (NCBI): domain Eukaryota; kingdom Metazoa; phylum Arthropoda; class Insecta; order Diptera; family Phoridae; genus Megaselia; species Megaselia abdita. The sequence goes on from JXPG01021387.1 coordinate 4,841, forward strand.
TATTATGAAAATTTTAGAATTAAGAGTTGGAAAACAAATAAACTGAAGGTTTTTAAATAGGAAAGTTTTAAATTATAATGAATTTCTTTTAGATTTATGTTGATTTGTTTCAAAAATAAAATCATTAAAAATATCCCAAAAATATAAAAATTGTAGAAACATGCTTTTTAATATTTAAATATATATTTTTTAAATTAACTGATTCTAAAAAATTAAATTTGAGTTGTTAAAAAAAAAAAAAGAGACTGAAGGCTTTAAATTAATTTCTTTTAGATTTTGTTGTTGTTAATTGTTGTTAACTTTTTTTAAAATTTAATTTGACAAATAATTTTTGTTTTCATAAATAAATTTTAAAAATATTTTTTTTTTTGTAATACACATTAAGGATTCTTAATAAATAATTTCTCAATCAATATGAAACAATACATAAAAAAAAATTCTTAGTGTCTATTACAAAAAATAATCTACCAATAAAGTCACTAAAATAATATAAATTTAAAAATAATGTTAGTTTTCCAATTATTTTTTTTTATAAAACCATAAAGACTCAAGGTTAGAAGTATAATATTAATATTTTTGTTTAAATATTTTTTCTATACATCAGCGCTTTAGTTTTTCCTTTTTGACTGAATAGAGTCAGTGATGCGCTTTCTGATATTTTAACGAGTGTATAAGGGGTATTCCCTTTATTTCATGTACATAAAAATACCGAGAGTGGCAAATAGTATCTGTGAGATACTTTTGAGAAAGAAAAAATTCTGACGTTTGCTCCGAGGATCGAACTCAGAATAGAACTCAAATTTATTAGTCTTCGAATGAGTCTAGAAAATCTAAGACTCTTGTGATATTTTCATTATTATCCTACAAATCTGTTGAACGTTCTTAGATTAAATTCATATCCCAAACAAAAAACCTTTCCACATTCGAAAAAAGAACCAAAAAATCCTTGGAGTGATTAATTCCAGCCGCTAGTACAAAACTCCTGATAGTTAGCGTTAGTCGACACCGACTTTTCTTTTTGTATAAATTTTATTCAATAAAAAAAATGCAGTACAGAAGAGTTGTATATTTTGGGCAAAATTCTGATCGATATTTTTTGTCGGACTTGCATTTTATGTAAAAAGAAAAAAAAAGCGAGCACAATGTGTGGCACCGGCGAGCACGTTGCAGCAGTTCAGTTCAGTCAGTGACATAATAATAAAACGGGAACGAAAACTGCGTATGTTGGTGGATGGATGGATGGATTGGATGCACAAAGGCACAGGATGCCAGTAAAAAAAAGTATTCTTGATATATTTATATTTTTGTTCTTCAACCAACATATTCAAAAACAAAGCAAACAAGTCGAGAAACATTGTTATACGGTAATATTTCATTTCACATTCCCATTTCCATTGCCATTTCCACGTGACGTGTATACGCGGATTTGCATGAAATGCCTCCTGGTTTATTTCAAAGGACTAATTAAATGTTCTTTGTGAATGGAGAGGAGGAAAAGCTCTTAAGGCGACACAGTGGAGACGGATGAAAGTGCGTATTATCCGTTTTGAATGTCTGTCTCTTCTGCTTTTGTGTCCTCGTTCGCCGCTAAGGAGTCAGGATGACAAAGGATGTTACATCTTTCTATGCGTTCACGTTCAGTGCAGTGCAGTTCAGTTCAAAGGAATAAAATTACAAATCCATCTTCAGTTTTCTAGCTTTTCTAGTATTTTTATTGTTGCAATACGCGGGAAAGTGGGTTAACCTTTCAATGTATGGGTGTGTCTAAGAGAGAAGAGTTATAGTAAATATCCTTTTATGCAGTAAGTGCGAATGAACTAGTTTACAAGTACTTGTTGTTACTTTCAGTCAGGCAGAGCAGAACAATGTCCTTTTGATGAGAACTAGAAGTACAGTCAGCAGGATTTATGGTTTTTAATATAATAGTTGGATTTTGTCTGGTTTGGATATTCTTTGATGTTCTTTTTTTCTCTCTTCCATGGATTAATTGACCATCATTGGAAGTTTACATTTAACGAAGATTAGATATTAGTATCAATGGGTGCGAATTCATATGACAAGTCACGAAATATCTAACGAAGGCTTGTTTTTTATAGCTAAAGGATGCGAATTTTAATAATGTAAAAAAAGCTCTTTGGACTTTGGGCTCTTTACAGCCTAAGACTCAAGTTTAATTCAACTCCTTCTCATCAAATAGAATTAATAAACAATAGTGATAAAAGAAGGATATTTTCTGAAATAAATCACAATAATTGATGTGATTTATACGGAAGGAAGTATTATTCTTAATTTAAAATCAATTTTTTTAATTTTAAAACTATTTTTGTTCATTTAATTTTAAATAGATTTTTCGATCTAACAATTTAAAAATGTATTTAAATTAATTATTAAGCCTTTCAAAATTTTAATATATTTTTTTTTAGATTAAAAAGTTTATATAAAGTTTATATATATTGTTTTAATTTCTCATAATAATTGTGTCGAATTAGACGACAAAAAATAAGAAAGAATTACTGAATTGACTTCCTTCCTTCATTCGGAACAAGTAAGATACAACAAAGAATTTTAAAAAAATATTTCAACAATTTTTTTCTTTTAAATATTTTAATCTTTGGCCATTTTAAAATTTGGTGTGTTTTTTTCGAAACTATTATCAAAGAAAAATGTATTTTGTTTTTAAAATTCAAAATAATGTTCTTTGAATTCAAAATTAATAATTTTAGGTACATTTGTTTTATTAATTTAAATTTTTTTGTTTTGTAATTAATTATTAAAATAATTATATTATCTTAATTAAATTAATACATTCGTAGAATGTTTGAATTTCAAACTTTTCGCTATAAATGTTATTTTATAATATTAAATTTTATTACATTAACTTCTTTTTCCAATTCTATTTAAAAAAATATTTCACATAACATTCTTAAAAATTATATATTTTTGTTAAGTTTAAAAATATTTGCTTCAAATTTGTAATGTTCTAAATTAAACAAAAAAAATATGAACAAAAAAAGTTAATAAAAAGTTAAAAAAGTAGGGTTAATTTTGAATATTTAAATTTCAAACTTTTCGCTTAAAATATTAATTTATTTTATAATATTAAATTTTATTAAATTAATTTTATTTTATTAGTCTCCTTAAATCTTAAGCTTTATGAAAACAAAAAATCTTAACTTAATGCTTTCGTTTTGGAATAAAATATTTGAAAATAAACAAAAAATAAAAAAACAGTTTAAGAAACTTCTATTTAATTTTAATTTTGAATATTTAATTTTAGCTTTACATTTATTTTTTACAATTTCAATTTAAAACTATAAATGGTTACTTATTTTATAATGTTAAACTTTAGTTGACTTACTTTATTTAAAAAAAAAGTTAAAATAAAATTCAAATAAAAAAAAAATATGAAAAAAATAAACGGAAATAAAAGTTTAAGAGCTTTGTTTAATTTTAAATATTTAAGTTTTAAACTTTTAGCTATAAATGTTCATTTATTTTATAATATTACATTTTATTATATTAACCTGATTTATAACAATTTTAAACTAAGTTCTTTAAATCTTCCAATTTTATAAAAACAAAATTCACATAAAACTCTTAAAAATTAAATTAATACTATAAATGTTAATTTATTTTATAAATTATGTTAGATTAACTTTATGTTTTACAATTTTAAACTATGTTCCTTGATTATCAAAATTTTATATATACAAAAAATATTTCACAAAAAAAAACTCTTAAAAATTAAATAAATACTTTTTCTTAATTCTAAATATTTAAATTTCCAACTTTTTTCTTTAAATTTTATTTGATTTAATAACGTAAATTTGTTAAGATTAAATTTAATTTAAAATTATGTTTCTCCAAATTTATAAAAAAACAAATTAAAAAATCTTTTTTTAAGTATTAGCTTTATTTCAATTTTTAAAATTTTTATTCAGATAAAATATTTGAAACTAAAAAACAAATAAACACAAATTAATATCTCTTTATAAATTAAAAAAATATTTCAAAAAGATATTTTTTACAATTTTGAATTAAATTCTTTATAAAAACAAAAATAATTTCACATAAAATTCTTAAAAATATTTTTATTTCAATATGAAAAATGTTTTCTTCTGTTTACTTGTTTTCAAATATTTTTAGATTAACTTTATTTTAATTGTTTACAATTTTAAATTATGTTCTTTAAATATTCAAATTTTAATAAAAATAATATCACATAAAATTCTTATAAAGTAATACTTTTGTTTCGGAATAAAATTAGATTAACTTATTTTTTTATATAGTTTTAAATTAGGTTTGTTAAGTCTTATTTAAGAATTTAATTTTTAAGAAATCACATAAAATTCTTAAGAATATACTTTTTTGTTAAATTAAAAATATTTTAATCTAACTTTTCATATACCGAATAACAGAAAAAATATTTTAAAAATGTTAAAAATCAGTTGAAATATTGTTACATTTTAATTTAGAATGTTTCAATTTAAAATTGTTCGCTATAAATGTAAATTTATTTTATAATGTTTAATTTCTTTAGATTAACTTTACTTTTTATTTTTCACTGCTTTAAATTAAAAAAAAAAAAAAAACACATAATACGAACAAATAATAAATCAATCCGTAATTTTTAAATTAATTTCACATAAAATGCTGAAAATGAGATTCTTAAAATACTTCTTTTGAAATACAATGTGTACAATCTTACAGATGGAAATTATTTCTTGATTGATGATGTGATTTTTACTAGAAACCTCAACACCAGATGGCGGACTAGGTCAGAGGCAGATCTGAAACAGCAATTTAAAACTTGATTGTCAAAAACACCTCATTAGGCACCGTATTAATTTCTCATAGCAATTGTTGCGAATTATACAAAAAAAAAAAAAACCCTTTCCCTGTAATTCGAACCTAGAAAAATNTCAACACCAGATGGCGGACTAGGTCAGAGGCAGATCTGAAACAGCAATTTAAAACTTGATTGTCAAAAACACCTCATTAGGCACCGTATTAATTTCTCATAGATATTGTTGCGAATTATACAAAAAAAAAAAAAAAAACCCTTTCACTGTAATTCGAACCTAGAAAAATTATTAAAAAACCAAATAAATTTAATTGCAAAAAATATGTTCTATTCAATAAGGAAATGAGGAAAGTGAAGCCTCCTCCATCAAGATATGCGGAAGAAATAAATCGCGGAAATTACTCCCATCTATCAAGAAGAGCCGTAATGAATGCAAATTAAAAGACTTACGCATTCTAAATCGCCTTCGTCTAAGACATCCACAGTAAACTGTAAGCGAAATCGTTCTAAATTGATGTCATATTTTATGATTATTGACTTTAAAAGTAAGTTGTAATAAAATACGAAATAAATCATTAATTCCTTCTGTCGTATTTGGTATCAAGTCTTCGGTTGTCTTCAAAGGGAGATTATAACTTTTTATTACTTGGCTTTTAACTGCTCTCTCTCTAGGTTTTATGGTGGGACTTTTCTTTTCTTGGCCTCTACTGCTTCTGTTGAGGTGATTGAATTTTCTTGCAAGCAAGACTGAAGACTCGAAGCAAGATTAATCGATCTTATAAGAAAACTAAAATGTCCAATTACTCTCAGTATCCAACTAATTTAGATAGATCTATGATAAAAAGTGAGCTCTAAAAAAAAGTTATGATTAATATGAAACACTCAACGTATAAAACTTCTCGCAATCATCGAACCATTTCATACGCATAGCTTTCGTGAAACCAAACAATTTCATTTTATTTACTGCTTGGGAATCTATTTCTTTATGCGGTGTCTCATTCTCAGTTACTTATCACCTCCGTGGAATCTCAACAGTATAACTCTTTCTTGAATTGGAGGCAGAAAAACAAACTAGCACTAACGACATCCAACTAACACCAACTGTTGTTGGTAGACCCTGACTGTCATGGTTACCATGAGTTGAGTATATGTGATAGAGGAAGAGGAGCAGTTAATATAGCTAGAATTGTTAACGCATAGGAAAACTAAGTGGAATAGTAATAAAGTAAGATTAACTTAATTAAGTGTCATATTAAATATTTACTCAGATAGAAAGGCAGTGCGACAGGCACGGCAGAGGGGAAGTGTATTATATTGGTGGCAGAAAATAGCAATAGCAAACATCAACTGCAACAGAAACAGCAACGAGGTGTAAATATTATGACCTGACGTTGAAGAAAATTGTCGTTAGTTGTGGGACTGTTTTTTACATTTTGTAGGTTTTTTGTTTGACTCTACTTTTTTTTTTTAATTAGTAGGTTTTTTCTGTTATTAACAGAGTGAGAGTGAGAAT
>JXPG01021390.1:0-17918 GCA_001015175.1 Megaselia abdita
ATTTGACTTGTATATATATTTATAAATTTATTCTTTTATGACGAACGTTTTTAGCGAGAAATAAAGGCTTAAACCACAAGAGAGAAAACAAAGGCATTTCTATTGGTAAATTCAAGCTCCTTTATTTTGATTGGCTAAAAATCACATCTAAAGCGAACAAAATCCGACGAAGTTAAAGTTTAACAGAGTATTCAAATAAAATAAAATGTTGTTTTTAAATGTAAATTTTGATAAAGCCTTTAACCTTTTTTTAACAAATATATTAAAAATTTAATTATTAAAACTTTTAAGAATAAAGGCAGTTAAAACCAAAATTAAACTTGTGCTCGTAAATTTTAGACGAGTGTTAATAATTTAAGTATAACAACATTTCTGAATAAAAAAAACTCACATGATACAATTTATCCGTGTTGACGTTAACTTGGATTTCAGTTTGATTCAGAGTGGCAGCTACTTCTTTCAACCCGTTCCTCGAACGTCTTTCCTTCTCCAAATCAGTTTTGACCAATTGCAAAAGTTTAATTAAAGCTTGCTTTCTCCGTTCTCTGTTCATAGCCAATGTGGTGTGCTCGCAGTAGAAGTCCGGGAGAAGTTGTTCACTTGGCCCTTCAGAAATTCTTCTCAAGTTTTTGATAATATTCAAATCCTTCTGAATATTGCAGTTTTCAACTAATGGTGTCAGTCTTTGTACTAAACTATTTTGAGCCGGGTTCATGTTTCCGGTCAATTTTAAATAGCTTCCCACATAGTTCTTCATATGAGTTAATCTTTGGTTTTCTAAAGTTTGAAGGATTGTTGAACTGCGCATAACTGCCAGTTCCCAATCAACTCTTGCCCGTTCTGCGATCAGGCAATTCGTATAATACTCGACATCGGCCTTTTTCACAGCTTCCTCGGCCTTACTTCGTTTGATCTCTAATTTGGCGTAATCCTTTTCCGCTGATTTCATATCCTTCTTGTTCTTACTGTTGTTCACAGATAACGTGCTCGTGGACTGGTGAAGTTGAGCGACGGACGGAGATTTCTGTATTCTGACATCCAACATTGCGTCTTGTTGTTTTTCGTTGTCTCTAGAAGCAATGTGGGACTTTTGCTTCGCTTTGCATTCCTCTTGACGACAACCTGCTAAAGTGTTGGCTGCTTTGTTCACTTTGTCTTCAAGAGATTTTCGGGTCTTCCGGTGACTCTTTATGAACTCTTCCATAGGCTTTACTATCTCTTTCTCCAGTGTTAAAGAGAATAAGCTGTGTGACTCACTTCGACTTTTCATTTCACTTGCAACACTTTTCCAAGCTTCTGCTATACTTCCAGGAAGATCTCGACAGGCTTTGTTCAGCTTCTCTGCATTTTGAAATAACGATTTTGAATATTTTTGTTCCGAATCGACTCTAAAATTAAATATATTTAGATGTGGATTTTTTGTATTTTCTTAATTTACCTGGCTTCCATAATCGAAAGGAGCTCTTTTCCAAATTCACCACCTTGTTTAACATATCTGAGAAGTTCATCAAATCCATTTTGACCCTAGAATTAAAGAATTTGTCTTTAATAATAATCATAATATTTTATGTATGTATGGTAAGGGATTTCAAAAGAACATATACCAACACTCATCTAAGAGCATAAGCTAAATTCATGTTGTTTTGTGTTTCATTGTTGTTGGCTTGAGAAGCTTATTAAGAATAACATTAAAATAATAACCTTTATGCTTGTTGCTAGATATTTTATTACAGGTTTTAAGGATTTAAACAAATTTGGTAATCTTAATTGCTTAATTTCTGAAAATAAATTATTTATAATACATTAAAATAAAAAAAACTATCTTTAAAAACAGTTTACTAACTATTCTTAATTTTTTTCTTTAAACAATTAAATTTTTTTTATTGTTGTCAATTAATGTTTTGTTTTCAAAAACTCTAAATCTTGAAAAATGTTTTTAATTGCTTCCCCTACCTTCCTTCAAGATGATTTATTTTTTTAATTTTAATATTTTCAATCACCAAAAACGTAGTAAGACAACCGATGAAGAAGCAGAGCTTTTTGGAAACGGTATCAAGGAATCAGTATTTTTTTCGTATTGGATCAAGATGTCCTTGATTACCTTCTTGGACGCTTCATCAACATATTTTTGATAGAAGGCGACCAAAGCCTTTGAGATGGCTTGATGGATGGCGTAGATTTGAGCTACAATACCACCACCGCTAACAAGGACGCGGATATCGACACCAGCGAATTTTTCCTTGCCGAGCAACAAAAGTGGTTCTTGGAGTTTGTATTGCAAAACTTTTGGTTCAATGTTGTCTAAAGGACGACCGTTGTCACGGAGGAGACCACGTCCACGGTTGCAGTAAGCTACAGCTGTGGCGGTTTTTTTACGTCCGAAAACTTCGACTGCGAGGATGGGTTCTTTGCGCTTTTGCTGCATGTTTTCGAAAAATTCCGATTACAAAAAAAGTTGGTGAAGAAGGTGAAATTCCACCGCCCTCGCTTGCTGAGATTAAAGCTGCTGTAGGAAAGATGAAAACAAACAAGAGCCCTGGGTTCAGCTGAGCTCATAAAAAGAGCTTCGAAGAATACCTGCATCAGCTTTTCTGTAAGGTATGGTTAACTTTATCTATGCTAAGTGAATATGATAACATCTATATACAAAAAGGAGGCAAGAAGAACTTTAAAATCTATCGAGGTATCAGTGTGCTCAATGTTGCATATAAGATTCTATTCTTTATCGTATGTGAGCGTCATAAATTTTTCCTCGACCACATTATTGGGGAATATTAATGTAGCTTCAGATTCAGAAAATCTACCTCTGACCAGATTTTCACTTTGCGACTTCTTCATACTTGAGAAGAATTGTGAATTTCGGATGAACCACCTACTTATTATAAACAAGCCTACGACAGTATTGTTGAAGACGAGTTATATGTAGCAATGGGCAGTTGGGATGACTCTATTGGACACCAAAAGTGTTGTTTGTGTATATCCAAGAATACATCGCAACCCTTTACTACAACAACAGGTTTTCGGCAAGGAGATGCTTTATCTTGTGACTTGTTTAAATCTGTCTGGAAATCACAGTATGAAGAGCCGAGACTCGAACATCAATTAACATCATGACAAGACGGAGAATGTCGCTCCCCAAACGCACACTTTATGAGTTCAGCAGGGTTTTTAGATCTAGGTTTACGAGGAAACACTAAACTGAAGATCTACAGGACACTCACAATACCAGTTTTGATATATGGGGCCGAAACGTGAACATTGGAGAATCAGATAAATACTGCGTTTATGATTTATGAACCTGCCTGTGGAAACAAACAACGAATTGAGAATGCGTTACAAACATTAGCTTTTTAAGGACACGAGCATCATTTGCAGAATGCTGGCAGACGAAGGCGAAGTCGGCAAAGACTCCTGTGGCTGGACTGTCTAGAAGACGTGCTAACATCAAAGGGGGTCAATTGAAACGTATGTGCCAACAAATACCTAAGATCATTTTAAATTAAACAAAAATTAAAAAGTTTATAAAAACTGTACATAAAGACTAAACGAGAATTTAAGAAATATTTGTTGTAAATTTAAAAAGTAACAAACGTGCTCCTAAGCAGTTACTTATATATCAGAAAACTAAAAACGTATTTAAGATGATGAACAAAATGTATATTCTATAACTCGTACTAATTACGTCCAACTTCAACTCATATACGAAAATAAAAATTTGATATCAAATATGAGAATGTATTCAAATTACTGTCACTGTGATTTGTCTAATTGCTCGAGCTTATGTCGTATCGTCTTGAAGGTTATCTATGTCTTCTTCGTTTTGACGTTGTTTTTCTTTGTAAATGGGAACTGGTTTAGCAGTTGACTGGACATGACATACGACATTTGACTGTAGTTCAGAAGTATTTATCGTATAAGAAGTATTTTCAAAAAAACAATTCACATTTCACCTATCCCCCATGTAACCCGAATACCTCACCCAAAGTGTGAAGTGAACCGAAACAAAACGGACGCAATATGTTAACGATAAATATTCGAGAATAACATACACACATGTTGTCAAAGTAGAGTATTTTATAAATAGTCAGTCATCTTACCTCCCACCGGTGTAGATGTTGATGCTGCTGTTGTTTCGGGGTCGGCGACGCACTGTTTAAGTGGTCGCTCATGCACGTTGACGTGGATTCCTCGTTGTTCTCCGCATCTGTAATATCACATATACTGCTTGGGGCCACACTCTCATCGATAACAGACTTGTTGTTTAGCGACATAGTCGATAATTTCATGTTGGACGAACTGGAAGCTCTTTTCGGTGTGGAGCTGTCGTTGGCTCCCACCCTTTGCATAGCAGCTTGTTTAAGCATAACCTTGTTGAATTTAGTCTTCTCTTCGCCAATCCAATGTTTTAGTCCACTCCATGCATGGTTTATCTTTTCCTTATTTTGATTGAGGAACTTGTTTTTCACCTTTTCTTGCTTCTGGTTGTCCTTGCGAGTTGAATACTCCAAGTCCAAGTCCTTGTTGACAATATCCTCCGCCTGGTTTATTTGTCTGGTGATCTCGTCGATTTCGTCTAAAGACTCCATTAGGTTTGGATTGTTTAGACTTTGACAACTTACTGATTTCAAATCGAAATCTTCGAATGAAGAGTCTAAGGTGTCCAAGGTATTGATGCTTTTGTTGTTGAACAGAGATTTTTGAGCTTTCGAGGAAGCGATGCTTAAAGAGTCCACGCTCATGTAATGCGACTGCATTTGGATGGTGTTTTGATAGGGCGATGTTGGCGCACTTTTACTCACATTGCTGTCTTCAGGTTCGACAGTCTTCGGGATAGCGCGTGGGGTGCAATACTCCGACTCAATGATAGGCAGATCATGGCAGTGTTCTAAATTGGCAGTGGTTGAGTTCAACTCCATCGAAAGAGAAGGAGCCTTTTGTAGGTACACTTTTATTTCCGATTTACAAAGATTGCTCACGGACTTTGAATACCTCGAGTTCAAACTATCGCGCTCTTCAACGGTCCTTCGGATCGTTGGTGTCTCGTAGTAGCTCTCCGAAGTGTTGTCGGATTGTGGGGATTTATCTTTCGGGGTCGACAATTGTTTTGCAGGAACTGGTTCAGGTGAATCCTGTAGAAACTTGAACTTTATATCCAAAGTATTCACAGCGTCCGAAAAGATCTCCGTTTCACTACCAGATGACGTAGTTTGAGCCTGCTGCAGGAGCTTCCTTTCTTGCATTTCAGAGATCTTTCGCTCCAAAGTCTCTACGTCGATTTGCGTCGTTGATATCAAGACAGGTGCTCCAATCTCCAAACGATGATCGTCTGAATGCGATCCCGTCATATTATAACTGCCAGAGATCACCTTTTGTGGGGAGACATTTTTCCTTCCTGGTGATTGTCTTTTAATAATTTTCGCACTGAACGTCGAATATCTTTTAGATATCTTTGTCAAAATCCCATTATTGTTGGTTATGGTTGTGGGACTATTGCTTATGCTGTTATTCACATTCACAGATGCACTGTTGTCGTTATTGTTCGTTTTGTATTTGAATGTTTTGATTCTATTCATCTTGGTTTTTGTTTTTGCTGCCGCTGCAGTTGCACTAAACTTTCATTGCACTATTAAAGAGATGGATTTATGTAAAGAGTTGTCGTTTTGTGGAAAAAAAATTCGGTCTTATTTTAGTCTAATGGCGTCGCGATAAACATTTTTTTGGTTTTCGTTGTCATCGCGGTGGAATAAAAAGTATTTATATCGGTTTGTCTTTCTTTCAATGGAATTTGAAGTAGGTTGAATGGGTAGTTTTCTTTCTACTTTTGATTATTTCGATTTTGCATTCTGGGAGTATTATCTTAGACAAGAGAAGTTGATAGATGGAGATTGATCTTTAGTTTCCTTTTGGATTTATTTTTAAAGTCAAGGGAATTGAATTTATGGGTCTTTCATCAAAAGTAGCCAGTAATATAATTCACGTCTTGTTTGAATTTTATGAGGTATATTTATAAGGAAAACTTAAATTGTGGGGAATTCACGTCAATATTACTTTGAAATTTAAATAAAAAATATCACTTTAATTTGAGCATGATTTGATTTAAGGCTTGAAAACTGAATTCACAAAGAATTATTCATTATTAACAAATGGTGAAAATGTTTATTAAAGAAAAAACAACATAAAAAACATTTCTTCAATAACATAATGAAAAAGTTAACTTAACACTATTATTAATTTCACTCATTAATTTGACAGTGATATCGTTATATGAATGCCAACTTCTAAACATATTAAAGAAAATGAGATCAATCGATTTATCAATTTCTCTAATCTTGATCTACACTCAAGAAGCTTTATTTATTGATGTTCTTAATTTTTAAAGTTTATTCTTTAGTTTTTAATAAGATTTTAATTTTCTTAATACCTGAAAGTGTACTCTCCATATATTAATATAGCGCAGTAGCACATTTTTAAAATGTAATATTCATTTACACATTTCGTGTTATGACATATTTAAATGAGTTTGATGACATATCTATCCGAGTTCTACAAACTGCCATTAACAGAAATTTGATTGGTATGCATCAGATGGCGCCAGAGCTTCAATTCTGGAAGCTTACATCTTAGGTTTCTTAAATTTAAGTTAAGCTAATCTTATCCGATTCTAAAGATAGATTGCGATTTAAATGTACTGATGAGACCCTCAAATCCTCATTATTACTTTTTGGAATTTCTAAACGCAGTGGCGTAGGGAGGAGAAAAACCGAATATTATACTGAAAGACAATTGCAATTAATGACATTTTTTTTACAAACCAGGAAGAATTGCGCTGTTTACTTCCCGTACAAATAGATGTAATCAGCTGTTTCTCCTGGTTTTCATAATGTGGGAAGAAGAAAACAGTTCTTCTACTTTTGCGTATCTTTTATTTTTTAGTTTTATTTTTAAACAAAATTTTGTACAATTTTAAAATTCTTTTGTAATTTTGATCAAGAAATCGATATAGATACACACAGAAAAGGTTTTGAAGTTTTTTTAATCAATTGATTTCTAAAAACGGAAAAATTTAATATTTTTATAAAAATAAGCAACAATTGGATATTATTTAGAAGATTCTTTGATTGACAATCAAAAGTTTATTGAATTTTGCAATTCTTGCAGTCATTGACTTTTTATTTAAATAAATAATTTCTACATATTTATGAAAATATTTAAGTTTTCAAAGAAATAATTGAGGATACCGATCCGGTTAGGTTCCTAGTTTTGTAAGAGTCAATAAATGTATTTCTATTTTGCTGCAAAACCTAATCTGGGTATACGGACGGGCAGACTGACAAATCGTTAACAAACGCTTTTTTAGATGTTTGCAAACATCAAATTTAGCAAAAAAGTGCGGATTATTAGCTCGGATCGTACTGGGCGGATCGTTAACTTTGTGCTAAAAATCAGCACTTATATGTGGTTTATATAAAAAATCCACACAATTTAAAATGGCTAAATAAAACAACAAATATCAGCACCTTGTTTTAACTTTTAGCCGAATATGCTAAACGACGACAAAAAGTGCTGATTTTTTAAACATTTAAAAAATGATAAAAATAAGCTCTTTAGTGTTAAAAAACATTCTGAAATAAAATACGCTTTGAATCTGATCATTTAAATATTAAGGACACAGTGCAGTTATTTGAAAATGTGCGTAGTGTACATAGTATATGTGTTGCAGAAATAATTTCACTCCAACAAAGTATTAAGTAAATTAGCTTAAAAACCAAAACTAAAAAATGTTTTTAAAAACAAAACACTACAAAAAATAAGTGTTATTTAACTTTGAAAGTTTCATCCAAAAATCCTATAATACAACAACCTTTCCATCCGTTTAGAACTAAAACAATGAACTTAAAGTCAAAATATTTAAATTTCTTGGCAATTGTTTCAAAAAAGAAAGTACTTCGGATGATATGTGCTTGTGTCAAAACAGACGTCCGGATGGATACATGCACTATATAAATGGAAAACATAAAAACGCAATGCTCATTACTTGAGGAAGAAAACATAAACGCCCTGCAATCTTTATAACTGTCGTACTTGATCTCTCATAATAACTGGATGAAGTATATAAACTATCCACGATCAACTCATCATAATCTTAAGCCTCAACCGTTGAATAGGGAAACATCAAACGATGTCAATGAGCCCTAAAACCTATAATCGAAAATCAACAGTTAATGATATGCGATTGTGTTTGAATAATCTATTGACACAAAGCGATCATCACCGTCGTCATCATCATAACCATAATCACCATCACCATTATAGTCATCGTAAAACACAAGATGTTGTCAGTAAAGTTTGAAAAACGACTGTAAAGATTGAAAAACGGCTGTAAAGATCTCAATAAAAAATTATACACACTTTGTTGTGTATTGGGCTTTGAGTAAAGTAAAGAAATCTAAGACAAAGGCGATATCTGAAATCTGAGAAGATTTAAATTTAAACGCCTAACGGAAAAGTTCTAATTCTAAGTAATTTGAACTATTTTACCTTTCGCTAATCCCATTAATTTTTCTATGCTAAGACTTCGACTTGACTATGGCTGAAGCTGAAAGGGAATTGAGTTATGTTGTTGCTTTGCTTCTTCTCTTTTATGTAAATTAGTTATTGAACCTAGCAAAAAGTTGCTAACTGAAACTATTCATTCATTGAACGACGAAGAGGAGGAGAGAAACAGCAGAAAATTATCGTTGAACCCTATAAAGATTTGAGCGTGAAGCTACCAAGATTTATTGTAATCTTTAATTTCTATATTAGCAGGTAAAACTAACTAATAAATTGGAAAAATATGTAGTTACGAATAACTATGGAAACATCGTTGATGGAGATGGTCATCATTTATCTTTCGTTGGTTAGATTGTGGTGGTTCTTGTTATTGAGGCACTGTGTGAAATTACTGCTGTGCTAGAAACTTTTAACTAAAAAGAAAAACTAAGCAAATACATTTTCTGTCGTAATTTGATTAAAAAACGATTATCCTAAAGTCGGAAATCAATATGGAGGTGGGAATGCAAGTGAGGTTTCTTCAAGGTCGAATTGATTGGAGGTGTGTTTCGGTATTTTTGGAGAAATAAAATATTTAAATAACAACAGTATGCTTATAACAATCACACTATGTGAATTGCATCCAAAGAACAGCTCTCGGCTTTTTGTACTCAACATCTTGAATTGAATAGGAAAATGCAGAAAAAATACAGTGAACAATTTCACACTTAGTGAATATATTTTACATTGAATCTATAAATAAGCTATTAAATGTGAATATATTTCATAAAGTTAAATATGTTTTACAAACTTCTAAGCGTCTCTCAACATTTATATAAACTTTAAAAACTAATATATCTGTTTCAATTTCCAAAAACCATAAAAAGATCAAGTCACACAGAAAAAAATACAAAAGTGCTAAGGATTGCCAAGCAACAACCCAGAACATTCATCAACACGCATCGTCACATTTTTTCTCCAGTTGACCATACACCAGCTTCGGTACTCGACCAACTACTTTTAATCGCTGGTATTGAACCCAATCCAAGCCCGCCCAAACCAAAAAGTCAAGAAGCGTGTAAGATACCTTTTAGAGCCCACAACAGCACCGTAAGAATAGATCGAGATAGAGTTCATGACACTACCTTCTCCAACAACACCTCAGCCGAATTTAGAACAATAACATCAGGAAAACAAATCAAAACAGCATCAATCTGATAAACCTCCACATTCCACCAATCTCCTCATGTCAAGACAGAACGCGTATCAACGTAGAACACCTCCTAAATAATAACAACGGTATCATCATGGGAGACTTAAAAGCCCACCACTTGCTCTGGTATTTTGATCTTGACCCCGACGCCAGAGGTAACGACCTCGCTCACCAAATCAGCGACTCAGATTTCAGCCCAGTTGTATCCTCAAAATGCGTCCAAACATATCGACTAAGGCAGCAAAGTTAGCTGATGAAAGAGATACGCTCATCCGTCATCAGAGTGCTCTCAAACTGAATCAATGAACTTGTTAAAAAAGGACAAGTGGATAAGAACACAAACAACTTATGGCGAGTCATTACAAGCTAACAAGCAAACCACAAAATAACAGAAACATCAACATCGCTTTTCACGGCAAAACATTCACGGATGCCATAGACGCGGCACAAACAGAACAGGAAAGCAAACTCGTGATCCTTTTAATGGAACAAGACAAAAGACTACCAGACCCCTTGAATCATTATAATGTGTGTAGACGCGTAAATCACACTGGTTGGGATATATCGACTCTTTCATGACGACCTTACCCATTTTGCTGTGATCAGTTTGAAGTTTTTTTTTTGTTTAAAATACCGATAACAAAAATACTGGAATACGTCAGCTGTAAACATCATTTAAATTCCTTGATGCTTGGATATTGAAAATTAAACTAGAAAGAGTAGAAATCCCGTGAAATTTACATTTTTGTCATTTTTTTTTGTTAAATCAAAAAAGCTATATAACACAACTAACCAAAGGATTCTCGAGTTGTAGCAGTGACATTAAGTAATGTTTGCTTTCTACTTATTTTTCAACGGCGATTTAATTTTCATTCTATACCTCTGAATAAAAAGAAACGGCGATATGTAGTATCTTTGACTCACACGAAATAAATATTCTTACGAAAAATTCTGACGTATACAATGAGAATTGAACTCATAATCGTCCAAGTTGAAGGCAAGAGTGCTAGTACCTTCACTAACCTACTATCTCCTTGTGAGAGTATATATATTGAACAACAGATTTGAGTTTATGAAGAATCGAGGAAATCGCAATATATAATTGATATTGGTAAAACGTTGATTTTATGGAAAGTACAACTCATGAGGCAATTAATATTATCGCGATTATCCATAATTTGCGACTTGAGTTTTGAGTTGCCCACTGAATTTATTAATAATATTAATTTTGCTTATCAAAAGTGCTCATTGAATATAAAAGGAAATTGTTTCATAATTCATGATTTAAAGAATAAGTTTAAACATGAATGGGAAACTCAAAAATATAAAAAAGTTTCTCATCCTTGTGAAAATCTCCAAGTGCAAAGGCGATACAAAAAGAAAACCAAAACAAAAAACTGGTACTTAAAGTATTCCATAGCTGGAGGGTTTACAATTAAATTGTGTAGACGCACTAGAATCTTATATTTACAAAAGCAATTGCTTTAGTCTAGTGAATGACACCAATGAAGAAGAAAATTGTTCTCCAAGAACTGGTAAATAGTTTTTATCCTTTCCCATTCGATACTATTCGAATCTTGGAGCTATTTCGCTTGTAAATCACTGTAATTTTCCCTTTGCTTTTAAAGACAGGGTCTGCGGCAAAACTCATGATAAATTGGTATTTAATAATAGAAGGTTGGACTTGAAGGTTTGAATATTTTCATATATCGATCACTTTGGAATTTGGTATTCTTTTCAGTTTTTGAATTAACAACAAAACGGAGAAGAAGAACAAATAAAAACAGAAAACAAATGTTTTTCAAGTGTCGATATCTGCTAAATCTCCTTCATCCATGTCTGTCCGTATTTTATTAAAAAAGAGATCAAGTTAATACAACAAATCAACTAAGTGTTTAACATTTTTGCAATTAGCTAATTAGTCATTGATTATTATCTGTAAAGCGTCAGCGTAACCCAAAAAAAAAAAAAATGTTTAAAGATATTGAAACTTGAAATAAAAAGAGATAAAATAATTTCCAGGCGCAGTTTGTTTATTCACAATATTTTTGTTGTTCAAGGTTTGTAAATTAAGGAATTTGGGGGATTTAGCACGAAATTATTGCTTATTGACTACTTCACTTTAAGGGTGTATGGAAGCAGAATATATCACAAAAAAACAAATAAAAAGATATGATAGTAATACAATATATTATGAAAACGTACTTTTAGATTTGAAATTTTACTAATTTTTCAAAGAGAAATTATGACAAGGAATAATGTATTTTTGTAGTCTCTTGTGATAGATCAACTTATTTAGACCTCCCACATTATCGGATCAAAAATGCACCTGAATCAAACATAAAATGAATAACCATGTGATGTTAAAGAAGCGTTCACTTCCCAAGGAACCAAAAATGTCTGCACGAAATGAATCTCATTTCCATATTTGAATTCAAATGTAAAAAAATCTTCACTTGCGAAGTCGCAATATAGCAATAAAACAAACGCAAAACCGCATCTAGCATCTTAGATTACAACAAAATTTTCATCATTTCATTGTGATGATGATGCGATCCGATCATCTTCATCGCCAGGTTGGAAGGTTTTTTCCATGTATACTTTATTAGGGATAGGAAAGATTTCGTATGTCTGAAAAGAAATTGAAGTAGAGGAAGTCGTGTGAATGGGAAATTATTGAATGGATGGATGTTCTTTTGTCTACATTTGGATTTTGTTAGGAGATACTATTCTCTGAGTATTCTAAAATAGAGTGTTATTAAATGCTTATACTAAGTCAAGCAATGTTTTAGGAATAGCTCATCATTGACTCCATTCTGAGGAAGAGGAGAACTAAAAAGAAGCGATTTAACGGATAAAAAGAATTGGAATCAGATTTTTCTATCACTTGTTACTCCTTGAGGACCCGAATGCTGGCTCAAGGCGTAGCAGTGTTTGCTTCCTATGATTTTATCAACTGTTTTTTTTATGGCTTAATTAGCTCTCCCTCTCAGTCAATAAAAGTTATATTTTAACTAATGTATTAGAGATACATTTTTATTTCACCAACCCAAAATAACAAGGGTAGCTTTTAACAAGTCGCGAATGCTTGGTCCGTGACAGAAACTCACGTTACTAGAGAAATATGATATGACTTGATTACCGTCAACCATAAAGCTCATCAGCTTAGTGGTTATTTTAGGTATAGCTTTCACTCGTGAGTTCTTATTTTGAAGCCTTGATGGCTTCACTAGAAAGGTCGTGTCTGATGATTCTCGGGACTGAGATGAAATGCGTAACAACTTCCTTCGACTGATTGATGTTATTTGATATTCTATAGTATATAATTTAAATGTTTACAATTGTGATGATTGATCAGTACACACACAAAAAATAAAATAAAAATATATATAACATTATACCAACAGAGTCACTACCGTGCAAAGATCGATGACTGTACATAAGACATCGGCCCTGACTATTTAGAATATCAGCAAAATCCAAAAGTCTTCTAAAACTTTGTATATTGAGTCACGAAATTGGATTCCTACACGAACTTAGAAAATGTTTAGTAAACGATTACAATAAAATTTTAGTTTCTATAATTATATTAAAATAATATTATTTTAAAAACTTTAAATTAATATTATTTTTCTCCATTTTTTATATACAATTATTTTTTTTAGTGTAGTAAAATTTACTACTTGAAGTACTACTAATTCTAGTGTATTTTGCTATTTAACAATTAATAAATTATTTGGTACTAGAAGTTACTTTTGCTTTGTAGTTTTAGAATTTGGTAGAAAAATTAACTATTTCGAATTTCGAGATTACACTATAAAATTGTATAGTGCAATTTCTTCAGGAAATATTGAAACTTACTACATACTGTTGTTAATTCTTGTAATACTAGTAAATTTAACTACTACATAAATTAAACTACAATAGATACTAAAAGTAGTTGGTTGGAATATGTTCGAGAACTCTAGCCTTTCCCTCTGACGATTCTGAGATCGATCCTCGGACGTCGGAATTTTTCGTAAGATTTTTTAGAGCTACCCTTGCTGTTTCGATGTTGATGAAATAATATTGCACCTCTAATACACTCAAGCAACTTGACGCGAAAATGTGCAACATCGAAAAAGTTCGCACTAAAGATCTATGGAGCCAGTTCGAGAGCATAAAAAACCGCGGAAACAGAAACGTAAAAAGGCGAACGTAAAAGTAAATCGAAGAAAGATATGGTCAACTCTGCAACTGCCAAGTTAATATAACCTCAGTTTAATAAAGCCAATATAATATATAAAGTTAAAGATTGACACCTAACACCTGTTCATAAATTTTAAGGAAGCCTACGACTTACGAGTAACGCAATACACTAGCTGGAATGAACTAATTGAGCATAATGAAAAGACTCATCCGACTATGTCGAAATAACAGATGCGAAAAGTTTACATACCTTGGAAGTTCCGTCAACTCGAACAATGATATCACACAAGAAATTCAACTTAAAATTATGCTGGGCAACAGAACATTTTAGTTGCTCCACAGAGTCCTAAGGTCCAAATTAGTTTGACGCTTGTATGTATAGAAGAAGATCTTTCATTCAAGGGTATCAATAACTGGAAAAGTACCGCCACAAACCGAGAGATGTGGAGAGCGGTAGTCGATAGGCTTGAATTACCCAGTTAGAATCGGACGACCATCAAAATTAAAGTAAGTTAAAACAACGAGCTATTAACTTCGTGCAAGAATTCCAGATGTGTTATGTTGAATGGATTTTGTTAAATAACATCGAAACTGCAGAGTTGGTATATTTAAACAAGACAGAGCTCAAACATTGGTCCATGACAGGTATTTTGGGAAATCTAAAATTCAATCAAATAAACTATTCAAACAAACTTAAACATTTTCAAGAAGAACATAATTTTTATAAAAACAGTACCCAAAGTAAAAGTTCCATTGTTGAGAATTCCACTCTCGAAAAGTAGTTTTTGGGTAAATCGAATTTGAACAACAAATTCAATATGTTTTACCATCTGTAATCGAAATGTGTAAGCAATATAATTTCAATTAAGAAATTCATTTAATGGGCATTCTGAAAGCGTACACTTAGGTAGGAACACTAATGTAAAAAATAGTGAAAGATTCAATACTAGATTTAACTTTCAATTATTCTCTATTGCAAACGTTATTATATGTCGGGATTTGCACCCCAGATAGTCAGAGTGGAAAGCAACACGCTAAACAAGCGGGAAATGTTGAAAAAGTACACTGTACTGCGTATGTGCTTACTGATAATTGTAAAATCTTCACATTTACAAGATTGCAAGAATTTTATATTTTAGAGATGCTACAATAATATTTTAAAATGAAGATTTTCTTATTTAATAGAATTTATGATAGAATTTTTGTTTAGTTTCATTTTTACACTAATTTTTTTTATATGAATTAATAATGTGATGGAGAATTTATATAAGATAACTAAATCGTCTTAAATTAGGTAGTTGGTTGGTGTAGGTGCTAGCACTCTCGCCTTCCAGTCTGACGATTCTGAGTTCGATTTTTCGTAAGAAATTTTCTTTCGTGTGAGTCGGATATACTACCTGACGCCACCCTCGTCGTTTCGATGTTGATGAAATAAAAGGGTACCTCTAATACACTCGTTAAAATAGAAGACAGCTCATCACTGACTCTATTCAGAGGAAGAGGGAACTAACAACACTGATGTAGAAAAGCAGCTGGTAAACACATAGGAAGCAATTCCTTAATATCACTGCTACACCTTGAGTTATCTTTGGCTCGTTGTGTGATTTAGTTTTAAATCCTCTTAAAACTGAACGTTAAGTTCCAAATGAAGTCATATAGTATAACATGAATTAAGTTTCAAATTAATGAGAATTTTTTTTAATATTATATTGATTCTCCCTCGCATTATTAATTTCTATTAATAATATCAGTGTTAAACTAAAATTATAGAAGAGATTAATGAGATAATTAAGTAAAAAAAAATTTTCTTAAAGATACATTACATCTCAAGAAATCATTGTGTACATAATATTTTAGAGATGCAAAAATAATTCACATTAAATAAATGAGTAAATTTAAATCCAAATGTATATAGATAAATACATTAAGTGTGATTGTTTTAGCATTTTAAAAGTGTGCTTTTAATCATAGACTTCAACCGAAGTAAGTAATATTTGTATTGAGAAGACTCCTTGAAGCTTTTTCTTGTTCTGGCTGAAGTGGAAAACCTCAGACCCCAAAAGTGTTCATCATTTTTGTGGTGGAACTTGAGCATTTTTATAGCTAAGCAAAATGCAGATATTTCTCTATGGATTTCAACATTTGATTTAAAATCCTTGTAAATTTACTGTAAAATTTTAAGAATTACTGATTCCTGACTCATTTTCAGAATATATTTTTCCAAAGTTTATTCGGCAAAAGAAGTCTTGGTTTTGAACCTGATCTCTCTTTTTTTTTTGTAGAGTCTTTACTTTATGTGCAGAGACTTTGTCTATAAGTTCTTAAATCAATACTTCGATTTCAGGTATGGGTAATACCACCAGCCATTAAATAACTTAAAAACCATGTTAATGGCTGTTATAACAATAAGAGATTTACTAATTCCCATTTAGAATTCATTTCTCATAGATTTACCAATAAAATTTGAATTGATTTGATTGTTTTTCATGAATCTTATGGATAATGAAAGAAATTCTTAAAACAAGTTTTTTTTTGTCAACCTGTTGAGTTATAAGCCGTCAAATTTTGAAGATGAAATAAAATATTATGTCAAAAAACTTTCAAGATCAAATTCCTCCAAAATGTATATAAGTTTAAACAAAGATATGAAATCTAATGACTGATAAGAATGATTACGAGCATGCCAAATTTGCTTCATAATCAGGTGAATTTGACAGATGAGACTATTTTAAATAGCGAATGAGATAAGAAAGAGAGATGATTCTCATATTCGCTTTTCTTATCTGTATCGTGACGTCTGAATCAAATAGACTCAGCTAAGAAAAGTAAACACCTTCGCCGCAATTAGCGCAAAGAGCCAACACCTCATGCTAATAAGCAGGTATATAATTCATATTAAAAATTAATTTAGTAGAAAGAAAAACAAAACGATGTTGGGGTTTTTAATAAGATGCTTTTTCCACGATCGTTTTCCATTTTCCACAAAACGCTTTTCCACAAACTCTTTTCACTTTTAAGAAGAAAATTCATTTTTTTTAATTAAAAAGTGTTTAAAATGCAATTTTTTAAAATAAATGTATGGCTACATAATATTTTCATCACAAACAAAATTTTCATCACAAGAAAATCTAAAAATACAACAATTTTCTCACACGAAAGTCGTTGCCGCCGCGCGCCGAAAATTTGAAATTCTAATTAGATCTTGGTTAAAAATTACATAACGGTCTCTTTGTTGTTACCACTCATTAATTATTATTAATTTGATTTGTTCTTTTTTTTTTTATTTTCACACACTAGATAAAATTCTCTTCGCGATAACGTTTTTCACTAAAGTTTTTGAAACATTCTTCTAAGAACGAAAAGTTAATTTTACGCTGCGTAGGAACAAACCGATGCGACACAACACTCAGACTGAAATGAGAAGAAGACTTTCTGGCTGTTCAGACGCTGTAGTGTAGAGTAGAGAGTGTGTGTTGTGTATGGAAACAAAATATAAACAAACGAATGCGAAAGGAGAAGATGATGATGAGACGGTACGGTTGGTTTCGACGACAGAGGCAATTGATGGTGATCCATAGTGGGTTGGAGTAGGTCGGGTTCTTTTAATCATTTCTTATGTTTTGAGTGGATTTTAGGTTCTAGATGTTAGTTTTTTGAGCATATTTTGTTGGTTGGAAGGTATTATTCGTGTTGAAGGATTTATATTATTATTAGGTTATATATAGTTTAATAATTTTGTTTGTTTAATAATTTTTAAAATGTGTAAAAAAAATTATCTTTTTGTAGGGCTTGTAGGATATTTTTTTGTTAAAAAGTTTACGATTTGATATCCTCCCTAAAATCCCCATCATTACTTTTTATAATTTTTAAAAACTGTATGCATAATCTCAATATTTAAAATGCAGTCAAAAACTTGTTTAAATTAATTGCACAAAAAAAAAAACGCTTTCCAAAATACATAAACTCTCATTAAAAAAACTTCGTT
>JXPG01021409.1:0-17442 GCA_001015175.1 Megaselia abdita
TTTTGTTTTTTAGTCGGAAATCTATAAAATTCGAAATCTGCAATTCGAACCATGCATGTCTGAAGATATTATAAATCTTATCATATTTCTTCTGGTGATTGAACATTCAGTGCGGAATATGAGGAACTGCATAAGAAATGTCATTCATCCCAGTCCTGTTGATTCTCTCTGAGCGCCAGTTTTACTGTGAACAATAGGAGCAGTCTTCTCATGTCGTAGAAGAAAGTCATCAATTTCATTCATAGCATGTGGTACAAATTGCTTTATTGCCATCCTCATATTGAATTCCATTCACTACTCCTTTCATCATGCGTTCCATCAAATGATCTAGCCTCAGATGCAAAGATGATCAAATCATTATCACCTTTTTTGTCTACAGTCAACGATCGATTATCAGCTCTTCCTCTTTCTTTCTCAGAGTATCAAAAAATGTGTATACATTCTTCATCCAATCCTCACGGCAGGTCATATGCTTGGAAGCACCTGAATCGATGATCATGGCGATTTCCGTTGATTTGGAATGAAGCATATAAGGCCTCGTTTTTAGATATATCTGGTTAGTGGGGTGAAGAAATCCGAACATGTTCTAGTTTCATTGAGAAAAACTTGAAGGATACTGACTCTGATAATGACCTTTTCCTTCGAAATCATGTGAAACAATTTTTTTTTTTGGCTGCTTGCGGCTTCTTCATTCAGAAATGCCTTCTTGACATAAGAGCTGAATCCAACGAATCTACAACAACGTCCTGTATGAGTTTGGTTTTTATTGAGTCAACAGTAATCTTGATCCCTGATGATTCCAAACCCATGATCATCTGTCTGTAGCTAACTGGTAACCCTGACAGAAGTAGCGTCCCAATGCATTCAGGAACATTCAAGTCGATTCCATCCAACTTAGTCCAACATGAACTGATTGAGAAAGTTGATCTAGCGGCCATCGTAGAAAAATCTACCCAAGTAACCGAAACCCGTCGCATGACTGTCATGATAGTTGTACGACATGGTTATCGCCAGAAATTTCTATAACTAAGACTACATAATGATATCACAAATAGATCTTTGCCCAGTCGCGAAGTAACACCTCGTCATGATGTGACACCAAAAATACAACAATTTGATAACCTTTAAGAGAGCCTCTTCGAAGACCGCGCGAAATCGCAACATGCTATATTTTCAAGAAAAGCTTCACTTTGTGAATATGACAACAAAATGATGCCGCTCCACAATTTTTGATGTATCAAAAACTATACTAAAACTTCTTGAAGCGTGATTGGAGCCTATCAAGCATCAACCAAAAATTCCAGAAATTCATCACATCATAAAACACTTGCATCATCTACAGAATAGCACTTACAAGTTCAGAGTAAAAATTGAATCGCAACAAGGTAGAAATGTGGCGTACATTTTTCAAAAATCGGACTGTTGAACATATCGTCGATGTACAAACTATAAATAATAGAGGTCCAAGAATCGAACCTTTGAGGCACGCAACAGATTGATTTTGAACAGGTTGAGATAGACTTTTATTGCTGAAGATGAAGTACGTTCTATTTTGAAGATAGCTCTTAAGAAGGCAACTGGACTCTGAACTAAAACCCAAGCGAAGTTTCAGTTTATCGTTGAGTAATCTGTGAATGCTTTAGAGAAATCTATAAGCACTAGAATTAATGCCTCATTATTGTCCATTGCATTTCTAATTTCTTCAGATACTTCAAGGATTGCTGACTTACAACTGATGTTCGCAATACAGTTGTTTGAGATGAAGATGATCGATTATTTGTGATGACATTACTTTTTCAAGGCCCTTCGAGAAACATGGAAGGATCTCATTTCCACCTTTTCTGGAAACAGGAAGTCGGGAAAAAGCTTTCATTGATACATCGGTTGAAGATATGTGTTAGGACGTTGACGATACTTGGAAAAATGTATTTGGTGAGGTTGTCTTTTCCTTCTCATCTCAATTCTTGAAGTGCTGTCCTCTCCATATCGTAGTTCTTGAAGACGATTTTTAGTTCTGTGACCTTCGAGGCGATAGAATGTTGATCCATACATATATAGTTACTATCCATTTTTCACCATCTCACCCTTTCACCATAAATCCACTTCAAAAGCCAATCAAATAAATTCTAATGAAATCGCTTATTCCTCCAATTAACACTTCCATCTAACGCTAATAGGTAAAAGTGAAAATATCACGACTCCATTCCATATTATGGTAGTTGTTTAATGACCGTCTCCAAATAAACAGAGAAAGACGCTGAGGAAAAACTTACATAAATTCAAATAAATTAACAGTCTCTTTCGCGAAATCACCGTTATGGAAAAGCCCATTAAAACCTCCCTATATGTCGAGCACATTAGTCTGAACAGTGTTAACCACATGTATCTAAAAAACCCGGCCAAAAAGAAAGTGATTCACACACATTACAACAAACATGTTGTATTTGGCGGTAATCAAAACTGTAATAATAAATTCGCACAAAGCAATAATATTAGTGGGAAAAAACGAATAACATTTTCCAATTTAAATTTCATAATATTTATATGAAAGCGAGCAAGCAAAATTTTCCCTGCAAATACTATTCCCTTTTACAGATTTAGTGCGAGCATCTCTTGGTTGGGTTGTACGTTATCGTTATGTTACGTTGAGCGCTTTGGATGCTCGAAATATCCAATCCAATCCATCCCATCATCAAAACGAAAACGCATTGAAACGAAAGGAATGAAATGAAATGAAATTCAATATATTTTATAAATTTTTCCATATTTTATTTATAAATTGCGAGACCGAAATATACTGAGGTGATTGAAAACGAATATTTTTCGGGCTCAACTGAAACTTCTATACTTAATTTTAGGTAGAATTTATTCAATTCACCTTTACTAATGAATGTATATTATTGATAATTGTTTAATGGGAAATGAAGCATATATTGATGTTTTAAAAGCTGTTATTTTATCTTTTGGTATCAAATATATATTTGTTTGGTTTGGTTTTAAGAGCGCAAATGTAATTATTTTAATATACTTCGAAATTTCATTTGCAATTGTTTGTAGTCCTATTAATATTCGCTTTAAAATGGTTTTCTGGACACCTGAAACTCCCCTCTTTAAAATTGTACATCCTTTATATTTCTCATTTTACTGAAACAAAAGTCCTAAATGTTTAAATTTAAAGACAAAATAGTTCAGGTTCGAAACTTCTTTTTCAAAAATATTTAAAAATTTGAAAATAAATTTGAAAATATTTGACCTTACAAAATATACAATACTAATTTCTTTAATTTTAATTTAATTAAATGGTTATTTATCAAAAACAAAATGTTGAAAAATATAAGCATTTTAAAAATATGAAAAAAAGAATATTGAAATAAATATAACTATTTGAAAACGTTTTAAATTTAAAAATATATACAGCAATTACAAAGTTTAAAATTAAATTAAGCTCTTAAAAAATTCTTAAATTTTTTTTTTTTAAATATAGTTGTGTTAAAATATTATTTGTCATAATGAAAATGCTGAAAAATAAAAGCATCTTAAAAATATGAATATAAAAACTTAAAATTAAAGACAATTCATTAATTTTAAAATTCTCAAGTTTCAAGATAATTAAATTAAAACAAACAATAATTAATACAGTTAAAAAAAATAAAAATCTATATTTTCTTTAATTAAATCCTGAAAAATATTGAGATTAACAAAATTTCGGTTCAAATATAAATAAACATTTAAACCAAATTAAATTTAGTTTGTACTAAATTATATCATAATTAAAATGTTGAAAATAAATATATTAAAATTAAATATAATTAATTAATTTGAAAATGTTAAAAAATATACAATACAATTACAAAGTTTCAAAACAAATAATTTTTTTTTAAATAATATGAATACAATTTAAAAAAAAATTAAATCTATATTTTCTTTAATTTTTCTTATATGAAATGTTGTATTAAATTATTATTTATCATTTATCATAATAAAAATGTTAAAAAAGAAAAGCTAAGGATTAAAAACAAAAATTAAATATTTATCTTAATCAAAATGTTTTAGAATATGAAATTAAAACATTTTAAAAATATAGAGATAAAAAGAAATTATAAAATGAAATAAAACTCATTAATTTTAAAAACTATGAAAGTTTTAAACAATTAAATTTTAAAAAAAATTACTAATTAGTATAATTAAAAAAAAATCTATACTTTCTTTAATTTTTAATAATTATTTATCACAATCAAAATGTTGAAAAATGTAAACATTTAAAAAATATATAGAAATAAAAAGAAATAATAAAAATAATTTAACAAATTTTAAAATTAAAAAAAGTATACAATAACTTTTTTTTTTTTTTAATAATGAATACAATATTTAATAAGTTAAAATCTAAACTTTCTCTAATTTTTTTTTAATTTAATAAAATTTTCAAAGTTATATGAATTTACAGTTTCTTCAAACACAAATTTAAATATTAAACAAAAATTAATTTGCATTAAATTATTATTTATAATAATTAAAATATCAAGAAATATAAGGATTTTTTTAGAAAATGAAAATAAAAGTATTAAAACTTAATTATTAATTTTAAAACGTTGAAAATTAAAAAATATGCAATACAATTACAAAGTTTGAAAGCATTCTAAAGTTTCAAAACAATTTGAAAAAAAAAACAAAACAATTAAATAAAACAATTCGAAACAATTAAATAAACTCTTGTTTTAAATTATTATTTATCATAATCAAAGTGTTCAAAAATAGAAATTTTAAGCTTTTTAAAAATACGAAAATAAAAATTTAATATATCTCATTAAATTGAAAATGTTTTAAAATACAAAATAAACAATACAATTAGAAAGTTTCACTTATATATTTTCTTTAATTTTTATTTAATAAATTTTTCAAAAATATGGAGACTAACAAAATTGTGATTCAAATAAATCACAAATTAAGTCAAATACAATTTATATTAAATCATAATTAAAATGTGCAAAAGTATATAAAACATAGTAACTTAAAATATTTTCGGAGATTTTTAAGATGCTTGGAAGTATAAAATTCAAGTATCTTAAAAATAAAAAAAAAAAAACAATTAATTAAAGATAATTCATTAATTTCAAAATGTTTGAAATAAAAAAATATACAATTACAAAATTTTATTAATTCCCAAGTTTCAACACAATTAAATTGAAAGAAAAATATAGACTAATCAATATGAACAAAAAATATAGAAATAGAATTTCTATTATTTTCTTTAATTTTCAAAAATATGGATTTTAACAAAATTTTAATTCAATTAACACAATTACAAAAAATCAAATTTAATCTGTATAATCAAAATGTTGAAAAAATATAAGCATTTTAAAAAAATGAAAATAACAATTTTAAAATTAAATATAACTCATTAATTTGAGATTCTGAAGTTCAATTACAATTAAATTTAAAAAAAATATATAATATTAAAAAAATCTATATTTTCTCTTTTTTTTTTTTAAGAATTTTAAAAAAATTTATATTTTTTTCATTTTTTTTTTAATTTAATTTTATTATCGAGATTTTCATAATTAACATTTTTTAAAATACAAGCTTTAAGCATTTTAAACATATGAAAATTAAAATATATTTATAATTCATTAATTTTAAACGTCTGAAATTAAAAATATACAATTACGAAGATTAAAAAACAAATTTAAATTAATAGAATAAATAAATTTTAAATCTATATTTTTTTGAATTTTTGTTTAATAAAATTTTCAAAAATATTGAGATTGCAAAATTTTGAATTCAAATAAATTAAAAATTTTAAAATAATCAAATTTTTTTTTTTTAATTTGTTAGTATTTAAATTAAATATAACTCATTAATTTGAAAAGGTTATCAATTAAAAAATATACAATACATAATTACAAAGTTTCAGACAATTAAATTAAAACAAAACATATATTTTTATTTTAATATTTTTGAATAACATTTTAAACTAAAATATAAATAAAATTTTAAATATATTCTCTAATTATAATTTTTTTTTTAAATTTAATAAAAGTAGATTTTTGTTAAAAATTAAATATGCAATTCGAAAATTTACGATAATGAAATATCATAAATATAAATATTTTAAAATTAAAATTCTAAAATTTTCACAAATATAGAAGAAATCAATCAAACAATGGAGTTTTATATTGTTTTATGTTAATTATCTTAATCATTCTTTTACTAAAAACATTATTAAATACATTTAAAATATAATTAACGAAAAAAATATTTAAATAAGAAAATAACCATTAATAAAAGTTTATTTGAGAATTTACCGGTAGAGAAAGATATTGCCATTGTTCGCATTCGAACCCTGGCATAGTGGTTGGAAGATGATATCGTTGCGTTTGTCTCCAGCATTCAGAACAATAATAACAAAAACTGGAGAAGAAAAACTGTAGACTATTAAGATACATTTTGAGGTCTTGTTAGATTTTGAATTCCGGGTCAAACATACCTCATACAAAAGTTCATATATAATCAAGTGACATTAAAAAATCCGCTTAGAAAACCAAACCATTTCACTACAAATTGAATGTCTAACAATAAACTCTCATGAATAATTAGAAGCAACAAGATATATTCGATTTCCGTCATTGTTGCAACCACAGTTTAAATTTGCAACATATCAGTGTTAGCTCAGCTGAGTTAAGCGTAGCAGATAGGAGGCTGTCAATATAAATACACACACGCTATTACGAAGCACGATCGCTTTAAAGTCTCCTTCCTGGTATACAAACCATAACGAAACCGCGATACTAAGACTAACCAAGTTATGGTCTGGTCAGTTATCTCCTTCTTGTTGTTGTGTTCATTCATATATTCATAAAGAAATGACCTAGTTGCTCACCACTAAGAATCAAATGAAATCGCTTTCACAGTGGTGTCCAATTACTCCCAAGAACTAGTTTTAGAGGAAGTGAAATGACTGTTCAACCTAGTTAGAGTTAGCAAAGGTTGAGGAATTCACAAATACCTCGGAGCCATTTTTACTGAACCAATAAATTTAATAAACAAAACGAATGTGGATGTGAATGTGTATTCCTACCGCGATTTCAAATCAACATGCAACGAAGACCATCCATAATAGCCAACCACCTTCTGCTTTGCTTCAACAATGTGCCATATATCCATTATTTGTCGAAGAAGCCAAAGATCAATTTCAGTGTTTGCTGTCTGACTAAACGAGCATGCAATTTGCTTTCTGTCCTAGTTAGTAATTACACATATAAACTTAAATTTCCGCTATTCAAGTCGAACTAATCGACTGTAATCGAAAGGATATGTTTCTCATGAGTTTCCGTTATGAAGCGAAGTGAAGCGATACAAATGATGACGACAGCACAATGGCCTAGGCCAACCAGACAGTAACGCTATAACTTGAAGGAAAGTCGAAGAACCCACGAAAACTCTTCATGATTTCATATCGTGACTACGGGGTTTACTCATGACACAAAGACAACAAGAAGAAGTTACGATACGATTACGAGATTTTAAAGATATAGTTAGATGGTGAAGCAAAGTTAAAGTAAAATATATCACTCTCACTCAATTTGAACACTTAGCAATACAAATTAACACAGCTGCTTCAGACAAGATGATGATTTGCGAAATCGCAATCTAAATCGAAATGAAAATTGAAATCGAAGTTGAAATCAACCCTGTTTCCACACTTTCTCGCCAAGCTTAGCTTTGTAATTTTCTTGTCTTTTATAGAAAATCTTCTGTCTATATCGATTGATCGATTAGGATTTGTATTTGTCCATTTGTAATTGAATTTCCTCTCCCATTCTGTGTGAGAAAATATGGAGTGAAAATCTTGTGACTCCAAACACGGTCACGGTCGGCGGTCGGACGGACATGATCAGATTGTATCGTAGTTTTGAATGTCGTTTTCGTTGACATGAACTAGACTTTGCAACAAATGCTTTTGTTTTAAAGGTATGATTTTTATTAGATTAGGAATCGTGAATCTATTGTTTCAATTTTGAGACAGGGTGTTTATTTTTTTGTATCTTAAGCTTTAACAGATGTGTGAAATTTAAGATTGAGCTTAAACTAGAATAACTGCAATACTAAACACTTGTTGGGTTTAGTTGTGATTTTCTGTCAATCAAAATCAAGGTGTTTGAATTAACCAATAGGAATGGTTGTTTTTTAAATTAGCTCTCTTTCGCTCTTGCTCTTTTTTGAGGTTTCTTTTTCACATTTAATTGTCTTAATTTCTCTCAAGAAACTTTCAAGAGATAAGAAGAAGAAGGAGCATTCAGAATCAGGCATGTCAGCCAGGGTCCAATATAAGCCGTTTAAAATAGTCACTTTCCAGTATGACTTATATTTTTCGAATATTTTCAAAAAAGACTATTGCTAAATTCGGCGAATGATAAGCCCGTTGAAGAAAGACGTTTTTATAGATAATATAAACCATCCAGACTTATAGGTAAAATATAAGGCGCCAGAGAGACATCTATGCTGAGCCATCAGCCGGTCTAAATTTAATACGGCTGACATGAGTGTTTAGAATCAGAGTTTTCTTTATATGAAAGCATTAGTATTCAAAAGATTCTTTTGCAGATGTTTTTGCTTTGCAACACCACTGATTTTCAAAAAATAATGAAGGCGGTTGGAAATTTTCATCATAAGCTTTAATAGAAGACTCCAGAACTAAAGCGCCTGCGCTGCCTGGCGTTAACAAATTTGAATGCTATTTTGAGTACTGAGATAAACCTTTGAAATAAGGTCAAGAATGTTAGGGAACTTAGCATTAAAGTTATCACTACCAGTACTGACCATCTCTGGCAGGTGAGACATCAAATTATTCTTCCATTGAAGAGTAAAAGGGAAAATCATATCAAATAATATCGTTATTGTTAACTTTAATGATTTTTCCACACCACTATATTTGCACTACGCTTCTTAAGAAGGGAAACACCAACATATGTGGGAGAAACTCCTACACTTCAAATGATGTGAGTAAAATACTTACAAATGTAAGAAACACTCCTACACGTAATTAAAGTTTACGTGTGCTAAAAGTGTCACTTTCAAATATTGTCAGAAAAAACATATTCAGATATTTAAATAACTAAACAAAATATTTGCAATACAGAGAAACCAAAGTGAACAATCATTTTGAATACAAATTAAAATGAACATACTAAACATTCCCAATCATTAACAAAATCAATCTTAATAAAACATCTCATAATAAAAATGAAACAATATGTTTGAAAGTCAACAAAAAAATGACAACCGCTGGCCATTGTTAAAAACGCACAAAACAATAAGGCCAAATTTACTTGGAACAAAACCATATTAAAATTACGCGACCGGAATTTTGAAAAATCAAATCTTTTTTTAAAAATGCATTGACAAATAAATAAACCGGTTGAGTGTTTGTCGTATTGTTGAGTCATGCTTTTGATCACGTATACAAAATGTTTAGAAGACATTTGAAACCAGTTTCCAAGAAGTATTCTAGAATGTCTTATTTAAAACTTCTACAATTCTTCTCCAAGCCGTGTTCTTGTCTCTTGGAGCGGTTTTCAAAGACCTTTTTAATATTTCTTAAGAATTCTAAAAAGGCCTCACTAAATACCTCCTGAAGACTTCTCCAGAAAACCCCGAAGCTGTTTTCTTTACCTATAACAGAGAAGAAGGATAAACGAGGTATTCTAGAGGTATCAAAAAACGAATTTTGCTTTTTGGTATTGGTTTATCTATGGGTGATTTCAGTCACTCCTTCAGCTTTTCAGCCTCTATACAACCTGTCAGTCTTTGTTCCCATCCCAATCCAATCTTTCAAGGGACTTACATTTTTTAGGTTTTATATAAATTACTGCGAAGTGTCCCAGTTAAATACGGTCCTAGATAATAGGTATAAAAACTTTCGGAGTCTAATATTTTCCACTGAAACCGGAATACGCTACCAGAGCAAACAAAAATCTTCAAATACCTTTCTCGATGCAAATATTACTAATAGGGTGCTTCAACATCAGATTTCGAGAGTTCTAAGATATTTACTCTAAATTTAAAACAATTTCTTATTAATATAAAAAACCCTAAAAACTAAACATACTTTTTTCATAAGCTCCCAATCCATAGATTGTATTTCTTACCACCTTACATCAATACTCAAAGGAGTCATAAAAAAAGTGTTATGTTTTGTAAAAATACAGTTGTTTAATGTTTATTTTCGCTTTAAATCTTTAAATGTCTTGTCACTATTGTTCATAAATTATAACTTTCCATTACGTCTCTGGCTTCAGTTGTAATTATGGAATATAAAAATTAACTCCACTTCGACGTATGTCTGTTTGTCTGCATAACAAATCTCGCTACTTCTCCATCTCCTTAGTGCTGCAGTTGATCCCCATCATCACGTATACCAAATGGAGCATGTTATAATTATAACTTTTCTTCCGAATATGGTAAAGTAGTTCAGTAGACTATTATTATTTTTTGTGCTACTTCAAATTTAAATTCGTGAGGTCAACAATTTTCTTCTTATAATAAAACGTCTCATTCAGGTTATATAGTTTTCGTTTTAAGGAAAGGACGAAAATGTATCCGAAGAGGGCAATAAAACGAAAAACTATAACATACTTTTACGACTTTCTATCATTTTTATGTCCAAAAATTATGTATTTTGAGTGTGTATGATGCTTATGACATCTTCAATAATATAAAGTGGGCGGTGTGTCATAAGGAGTCTCAAGGACTTTGTCTTACATTATTAAATTGTTGAATTGAGAGGACAAATTACTTTTAAATATAGTTTATGTTATATATATAGCGATACTCTTATGCTTCTAGGTATTAAGTAGTGAGGTTTAACTCTTTTTTATAGGTAATATTCATCTATTCTTTACTACTTTGACGTTCATAAAACAATACAATAGACAAACATGTACAAAAAGTAGTAAGTTTCAACCCTTTTTCATAGGTAATATTCAACAATTTTTAGTTAGTCAAACTATTTTTACTGAAATCACTACTTTGACGTTCATAAAACAATCCAATAGATAAGCAGGAATAAATGTAGTGAGTTTCAATCATTCTTTATAGGTAATATTCAACAATGTCTAGTTATGCTATTTTACTTACTACGTCCATAAAACAATGCAATAGACAAACAGGAACAAAAAGTAGTGAGTTTCAACTATTCTTAATGGGTAATATTCAACTCTTTTTTGTTAGTTATGCTATTTTTACTGAAAGTTAAAACAATCCAATAGACAAACAGGAACAAAAAGTAGTGAGTTTCAACCATTATTCATATGTAATATTCAACAATTTTTAGTTAGTTAAACTGTTTTTCAGGGATGGGCTGTATGGTTAGTAACATTATTAATTTATCGGTTAGTAACGTTAATTAACATGACAGTTGTTGTGTTGGACACGAACATATTTTGTTGATTTAAAGAAATAGAATTTTTAATATTTATTTCATATTTTTTTAATGGAAATTAAACATTTTCTTTCTATATGTTTTTGTAGATTAAAAATGACAATTTATGACTAAAAATTGAATATTTCTCATCAACTTTCCAAAAATATTCATAAAAAGTATCTGATTTGAGTCTTAAGATTTTTCGTTCCGAAGAAAAAATATTGAATATTTTTCATGAACTTTTCAAAAATGCCAATTAAAATTATCTGATGTTTGGTTTTCTTAATTGGATAGCCTCTTAAGATTATATTTGCATAAAAAACATAAAATTAAAAAAAAAGAAAAAACCACAACATTTTTTTAAACAAATCGTTTTCAGATACTTCTTCTGATTCAATAAAACCAAACATTAGATACTTTTTCGAAAATATGATGAAAAGAAGATTAAAAATGTCAATTTGAATCTCAAGATTTTTCGTTCCGAAGAAACAATATTTACAATTTTTCATGACCTTTTCAAAAATTACCATGAAAAGTATCTTATGTTTGTTTTCTTGACTAGATTCTTCTTAAGATTATATCTGCATAAAAAAAAACATTAAATTTTCCCCACAAAAAAAATAAAAACCATATTTTATTAATCGAATTGTTTTTAGATACTTCTTCTGATTCAATAAAATTAAACATTAGATACTTTTTTGAAAATATGATGATAAATAAATGACAAATGTTAATTTGAATCTTACGATTTTTCGTTCAAAAAAAAAATATTGACTATTTTTCATGAACTTTTCGAAAATGTTCAGGAAAATTATCAGATGTCTAGTTTTCCACACTCGATAGGTACTTGGGATTATATTTGCATCAAAAAACATTAATATTTTCTCAAAAAAAAATAAACACAATATTTTTTTAATCGAATTGTTTTTATATAGATACTTTTCGAAAATATGATGAAAAGTAGATGAAAAATACCAATTTGAATTTTACGGTTTTTCGTTCAGAAGAAAACATATTGAATATTTTTCATGAACTTTTTAAAAATGTTCAGGAAAAGTATCTGATGTTTCGTTTTCTTGACTCTACATCAAAAAATATTGAATCCTCAAAAACCATCCGAAACCGGCCCCTCAGATCGAGTATCTGGCTAGTGCAAAACGGCCGGATAAGATTTGAACATACATTTATCTTTAAAAAAAGAAGACAATATTTTTCAGATACTTCTTCTGATTCAATAAAACCAAACAACAATAGATACTTTTTTGAAAATATGATGAAAAATAGATGAAAAATGTTAATTTGAATCTTAAGATTTTTCGTTCAAAAAAAAAAAATATTTACTATTTTTCATGAACTTTACCAAGAAAAATATCTGATGTTCTTGACTTGATTCTTCTTAAGATTATATCTACACCAAAAAACATTAAATTTTCACAAGAAAAAAACAATATTTTTGTTAACGAATCGTTTTCAGTTGCTTCCTCTGATTCAATAAAACCAAACAGTAAATACTTTTTCGAAAATATGTTGATGAAAAATGTCAATTTAAATCCCAATATTTTTCGTTCCGAAGAAAAATATTGACTATTTTTCATGAACTTTTCAAAAATGTTCATGAAAAGTTTCTGTTGTCTAGTTTTCCTCACTCGATAGGTACTTTAGATTACATCTGCATCAAAATGCATAAAATTTTCCCCAACGACTCTCAGATCGAGTATCTGACCAGTGCAAAACTGCNATTACATATTCATTTTCCCCAAAAAAAAAAAAAAAAAAAAATCGAATCGTTTTCAGATATTTCTTCTGATTCAACAAAACCAAACAATAGATACTTTTTCGAAAAGTTGATGAAAAATGTCAATATCTTAAGATTTTTCGTTCCGAAGAAAAAACATTTAATATTTTTCATGAACTTTTAAAAAATTACAATAAAAAGTATCTGATGTTTTGTTTTCTTAACTCGATAGGTACGAAACAGGAACAAAAAGTAGTGACTTTCAATCATTCTTAATGGGTAATATTATACTATTTTCAGTTAGTTAAACCGTTTTTGGTGACATTACTACTTTGGCGTATATAAAACAATCCAATAGACAAATAAGAACAAAAAGTAGTTTGAAAAGTAGTAAGTTTCAACCCTTCTTTATAGGTAACATTCAACAATATTTAGTTAGTTATACTATTTTTTCTAAAACTTACTACTTTTGACGCCCATAAAACAATCCAATAGACAAAGTCAACTATAATACACCATAAATCATCAAAAGTATCATAAAAAATGTAATTCATAAATATAAAAAAAAATAGCTAATAGATTTTTGTTGCAAAGCAAAACTATTCACAGAGATGCTGAGACAGAAAGTACATACATTACACAATTTATATGGCAATTTGCATATAAAAGTGAAAAATATTTTTTTTTTGTATGTGAAACATTTTTCATTGATGTGGGGAAATTAGGTTCTTTCTCGGTGACTGTAAAATCATAAAGTTGGTTATTAACTTTTTAATAGTTTCAAATGGCTTGTCGCGTATGAAGTAAAGTCTTTTTGTTTTATTTTTGCTGTTGAAGGCCATGAAGCGAAGACACTTTGTAATACTTTCGTAATTGTTATAAAACAAACTGATTTGGTTATAGGCTGTCGATGTGTAACAATACACTATTTCTCATACATTTTTTTCGTAGTAAAAAATACAAATAACGCCCAATAAAACTCCAATCAGTCCTGTAATAAATATAAAAAATTACTTCCATTATAATCACACATCAATTCTGTTTAACAAAAAGCATCCTAATCATAATTTCATAAAATTCATCGGTTATCCTCCCAAAGGAACGACTGAATAGAACAGAACAGAAAGAGAAAATACTACTAAATATCCTGTATTGTATCCTTCGTTCTAACGAACCGGCATAAAATAAGGCATTTAAAAATAGTCACGTAGTTTTGGGAGTGGCAAATTAAGACGTGACATGTACACCCAAAAAGGATAAAGCTCCTGGCAGCCATTGTGTGATTATGCTTAAAGCGGACTAACCAGCGGAAACACAAAAATATGTATCCATAAAGCGGAAGTGGTAAAATTGGCTAAAAGAAAAACAAACAGCCGTTAATTTGAACGAGCTAAAGTTTTACTGCCTCTAATGAGTTAGCTTTACTATTGAGTTGAGTTGGTTGCATAGAATATGAGATTTCTTCGTTAAGAAATTATGAAAATTGTTCGTATCAATTCCGGTTTATTTGTTAGTATCTATAATTTCTCAATGAACACATATTTTTTAGTTAGTTGGTTGGTTTTAGGTGCTACCACTACTGAGTTCGATCCTCAGTTCACTTGTAGGATTTTTTCTTTTGTGATAGTCGATATATTATCTAACGCAGCTTTCGTCATTAGATGTTGATTACAATAGCAGACAGCTCATCATTGACTGTATTCAGAGGAAGAGGGGAAAACTAAAACAATGATGTATGAAAGCATCTTATAGATACATAGGTATCAATTATTGCTACACCTTGAGCAACCTATGATTAGTTGTATGAACTTGTATCCTTGTATCGATTCACCGAATCGGTAGTATTCTACAATAAAGCTCTCAGCGTGGATCCAGAATCTACACACAATTTGTCCAGTTTGAGATTCCTTTTGATGTAAGCTCTTATTCAAGGCTATCTAACATTCGTAAACGTTGTCGACCTTGTCGTTTTTCGTACTCTATCTACGATAGTGGAGTCTGCATATATATCATGGATAGGACCAAGGATAATGCGGAGCACCTTAATATCAAATACCTTCAGAAAATTGTTGTCTGATTCTGATAATGTTCACGACTCAGCCCTTATATCAGAACAGGTATAATGGGGGTTCTGTAGATGTTTAGTTTAGATGAATTCCTCACTCTACTTAGCAAACATGATTCTCCTTTTGATCTCTTGAGTGATGTCGTTAACTGAAGACCCAAGATTCGTGAAATCCTTTATATTATATTATATTTTGTCTTCTTGATATTCACTCTGAGGCCCGTTGTAGCATGTCTACTGATGTTGTTATAGCTTTTCTTCAAATCAAATACGTGTCTTGTGACGATATCATCTGCATACGCCAAAAGCTGGACAGACTTGGTTATTATGCCGCTGGAAATTCTGAAGCTCTTCGAACAATGACTTCCAAGCATACATTAAACAGGCCACAATAAAGTTCATCTCTGAAAAAAGTCTTTAAAATAAGCCTGTAAAAAAGTCATATATTAGTGCGAAAAGTCGTTGGGTGATAGCAAATGATATCATGGTGATGTCTTGCGAACCACCTGGTGACAAAACTGAGACAATGAAGACCTAATCCTTAAAAAAATTTATAAAAATTCTGTCATTTTTCTTTAAATCAAAATAACACTATAAATCAAAACCCTATTCAAATACCTCTTCCCATCATTGACAATAGCGATAATTTACGCGATTTTGTATAATTCCGTTATCGAATAACTCAATTCCCAAAGTTCAATGCCCATCTAATCTACATAATTGAATGTTGAACGTTGAGTGATTTAACATCTTTCCTCCTCAAATCAAACAAAGTTGAATCACCTCTTTAGACCACATTCAAAGAGAATAGAAAGACAAAGAAGTTTTATAACCGGTTGGATGTTATGTTATGTTATAATAATAGATCGATGGAATAATTTCTTACATAAGCCACAAATTATGCGGAGTTAGCCCGAAGGCGTATTCATTCAAAGTGCCACTTTTAATTCGATAGTTTTTCTCAATTTCTTGCAAACACTTTACTTTCAGCATGCAATGTGTGCTGAATTTTGTTTGACTTTTTAGTGGTTTTGTTGGTTAACTGAGCTGATACCCAACCACATGTTTGTTGTATTCCAAATACACTTAATGAAGTGTTAGATTTAAATATGACATGTAAATTAGATTCGAAATAAAGTGTTGAAAGCATTTGCATCACATCTATATATACTGAACTGTACTGTAACTATATTATGCGCTTAATGACCCTTATTAACATCAGTTTCTGTTTTTGGACTATTCCAATTTCAACTAGTGGGTTTGCATAGTGGCACTTTTCCATAAACTTCCATGGCTTTGCATTCATTATTTGTTTTGTTTCTTCGTTTTTGACTAGAGTTCGTGACTTAAGTCTTTTTCGTTTAACAGCATCAAAAAGCTAAGTTCGAAAAAGTATAATTCGAATTTAACAGTCGGTGCAATTTCTTCTACAGTCGATTCGTCAGTAATAGTGGAGCTCTCGAAATCTGCTATGGACTCATCAACATCTTTCTTGAACAGTTTCTGACACGGGCGACACAAAAATCAGAAATGTCTACAATCTCTCTTCCTAACCTGAATCAATCATTTTAAACAACCAAACATATGCCAATAAATCCTCCTCTTTAAACAACTTCGTTATTAGAAACTTCTAGTTGTTAAAGTTTGATCAGTTGAAGAAGAGAATCCTGTGTTTATCCTGGGCCCATAACTTGAGGATGAGAACCAAAAACAGCAATATATCGAAGATAAATATTTAATATTAAGGACAAATAAAACAGTCGAAATTACAAAAGATTCAAAAACTACTTAAAAGATTCAAATTGCTAAATTCTATCAACAGTTTTAATAAAAAACCTCGACGAATAAAGAAGATTACACTGAGAAAAGCATTACTAATATGTGTTGTAGCCTAGAATAATACCACTTAAATACAAGAACATATAAAGAAGGATTCAAATGTTCTTAAGACGTATTTAATTCCGAAATACGTATGGTTGAACAGGGATTCTCAGGGAAGGAATAATTACAGATGCGGCTGAAATATTAGAATTTGAATGGATTTCTTCAAACCCTTGAACTTCAGCAAAAGAAGAAATACCCTCAATATTAAAAATAAAATAAAAACTAATTTTAAAAAAATCAGAAACAGCTTTATTTTTATTTTAAAAATTTAAATGTTTTAATAAGAACAATAAATACCATCAGGAATTAAAAAAAACAAAAAGAAATAAACAAATATTA
>JXPG01021436.1:639-11343 GCA_001015175.1 Megaselia abdita
ACGTTATAGGAGCTTTTAGCTCAACACCAACTAAAGCCATGGCAACAATGTTGAACTTGTCAAGGGCGCACAACAAAAAGTGCGATAGAGTAATGCTCAAATAACCGACTAAAAAAACGCGCTTTGAATTTTGACAGGATTTTTAAAACCGTCATATTAAACAGGAATGACTGGACATTCCTTTAGATAATTCAGCAAAAATAATTTATATTGACGCGACAGTTCAAAAATGGACTGTGGATGTGGAGTAGGGCAGGAATTTATGCCGATGGCTTGACAAACACTGTAGCATATTGCAGACAGAATTTGTTTGCAATATATAAAGCAGCCTGTAGTATTGAGTATATGGATTTTCAAAATAAGAGGTTTATAATCTGTATTGATAACTTTTCAAAACCAATGCCGATCAATTAGTAATCGCTGGAAGCTGGAAATTTCTTTAGCAATGATCTACAGGAACTAAGTTCAGTAAACCTTCAACATCTTTTAGAATTTATCAAACCAGTCATCGAACTCAGCTATACCTAACCTATATGATCCGTGTAAAAATTGTATCCAGAAGTTCAAGCTAATCCCCAAAGAACGTTTGGTGGGTTGGATTAGGTAGGGGTTCTAATTTATTGATGCCAGCATTCCTTATCATTGAAACTAATGGATGCCACTGCTTTTGATTTCTATTGCACATGAGACTTGCAAGAAATAAAAAGAAGACAAATTCTGAATCATAGTATTCTTTGAATAAAAGCGCTATCTGTTGGTTGTCGACGAAACAAATGTTTATTTTAAATATAGTGTAGTTGTAACGGAACAGAGACTGCAATATTAGAAGCTAACTGAATCGAAGTCTGTCGAATCAAAGTACTTCGTATATAGTATCTTCTAAGTATTCCTTAGAATATTAGCTTCCGAATAAATGGATATATTTCCTGCCTTTATACCCTAGTCGTTGTAATGTCATAGGTGTTAGCATGAATGACTCTATTCGGAATTAAGAGGGATAACTAAAGCATTAGTGTAGAAGAAACAGTCAAGGAAGCAAGACGTCTCTACTATCACTGCTTCACCTTGAGCCACCTTTGCTTTGTATAACGTATTTAAGTATTTAAAATAAATGAAGTTGACACCAAGAGAATTGTTCTTAGACTCTGTCTTTATTTATGAAGTTTAACCTTAAATACTAAGTGAAAGCTTAAAGCTATTGAGATTCCCAGACTGGTTTTATTAAGACCACGTCCTGTTGGTTGGAATACATGCGCACTCTAATCTCTTAAATATATAATATTTTATATATCACGGGCACTACATTTGCTGTGCGAATTAATTGGATATTC
The DNA here is from genome assembly GCA_001015175.1 of Megaselia abdita. Classification (NCBI taxonomy): domain Eukaryota; kingdom Metazoa; phylum Arthropoda; class Insecta; order Diptera; family Phoridae; genus Megaselia; species Megaselia abdita. The sequence continues at coordinate 1,971 of JXPG01021436.1, forward strand.
CTTAAAAAGATGTTGTGAATTGAGAAAATATATAGTTTGAAGCAAAAGAAACTTGCTTGTGTTTAGATAGTATATTCTATATAATTCTTATGAATTTATGTAGAACACGAGTGACGTCTTCAACATTTGACAATTTCTTAAATTAATCCGAATTCTTTATTCGTTTTTGGTGGAGGGGTAATAGAAGCGTTTTTTTAAAATAGCTTCAATTATCACAACAATGAAATAATTACTCGCAATAATTGAAAATACAGTAACTCTAAAAAACTACTCACTTTCCAATATCACAAACAAAATGCTGAGCTGATAAAAAACCACAAACAAATACATCAATAAATAACAATCAAAATCAAATTAATCTCATGTTTACAAAATATCAACTTTTCCAGCTGATTAAATTTATCCCCAAAGTGTAAAAAACCACAATGCCTGTCAGCCTGTGGAAACACCCTGCCAAAAAACCGCAAAAATGTAGAGGCTTTGTTTAGTTTTCATACGAATTACATTATATGCCATCCGATAACCATCGAAATTGAAACTAAAAACGCCATCATCATCGTTATTCATTGAATGGTGAAATATTTATCAGATTGTGAAAACGTATTATTTTAAGCAAATGGAAGATCACAGGCAACAAGATGAGATTAATTTCGATTTTGACACTCACTCTATTCACTAACACACTGTTAGTGTTTACTCAAAGTTTTATTATAAGCGGATACGAAATAAGGATTTAGTTTTAATCCTTTGTTTCCGTTTATACAAGTATTTGAACCCGAAATATTGGTTCCGAAATTAAATGTAAAAGAGAAGAGTTTGCAAACATCATCTATATAAATGTCACCCTTCCTTCACCGTCTCCGTGCGGTTAAACAGATAGGGGTAGGAAATTAAAATGATGTCCTTTTGTTTGTAGCACCCGATCCTTATTCGAAGAATATGTTTTTCCGACCTGACAATCTTCACATGGATTTTGTTCGTTTTCGAAGGAAACCATTTTATTTCATTTCACTTCATTCAAAATTGAGATGTTAAAATAATAATACGAGAAGATTTGCTTTTACAAGGTTTTAATAACATTTATTATTGTTTTGGCTTTCAGATTTAAGCGGATAAAAATCTTTGGATTGAATTGAATTTGAAAAGAGTTCATTATTTTTCGGTGGTGTGGCAAATCTATATTTTGTTATTTGGAAATTTTAGTTTGAGAAGATATTGGAAGCAGGATATTGCTAATTAAATGAGGAAAAGTTTGGTATAGCAATAACATTTACTTCAATTGCTAGTAACTTACTTGGATAACTATATTATAGCGAAGTCACGATCGCCACAGGCAGACGGATTAGCCCTGTTTTAAAAATCTAGACGAATTTAAGGATATAACAAAGTTAAGTGGCAACGTTGATAATTATTAATATGGGTTTGACAACTAAAATATAGATGCTCTTACAAAGTTTTTCCACGAGCTCACTGTGAGCCGAACCAGAAAATAATATTAAACCAACTTACATTTGAAATGCAATAAATGATTGAACTAAAAAAGAATTTAAAATATTTTGTCACCATTTAATTTAAAATTTAATTTTAAGTTATTATCTTAATATATGAGGTAACTAAAATTATCCTTAGTAAAAATGCGATGTCTGTTGAATTGTTAATGTTAAAGCCAACTTTTTTTGCTTTTAACAAACTAAGTTAGGAGAAAAAAGTGGATCACATACATCATTACTAACATTTGGACCAATGAAACATTAACATAATTCATAAACGTTGTGCTACAATTACAGAGGAATCCGTATCCTAGTCGTCGCTCACAACTGAAGCTCTACCTAAAGGATATTATCAGCAGTTACCAATGTGGCTTCCGAATAAGAAAATCAACAATAGATCACATCTTTACTTCTTGAAAAAATCTTGGAATTTGAAATCGATATTATGTTATCTTCGATTTGAAGTAGGTGTACTACATTGGTGCTCCCTTTTTACATCTATGAGATCCTTTAGAATACCATGTAAGCTCAACAGACTTTGCTGGTTAACTCTGACGAATACTAATAGCGTTGTCAGAATTGACAACGAAATTCAGAGCAGTTCACTATCAAGCAAGGTTTCCGATAATTTATGCTGTGACTTTTCTAACCTGTGCTTTGAAAAAGAGTGAGACTATTTATTTTTCAAAGACGCCTTCTGAGAATTATTTTTGGACATGTTAACATTAATGGGGAATTAATGGTAAATGGAAAAGCAGATGGAGAATAAAGAGCTTTATACTTTGCATACAAATGAAACTATAGTTCAAAGGATGAAAGGTTGAGGAAGCTTGATCATGCGTACAGAATGGACGCCGAAGCTTCAGCAAATATTTGTTATATAACCTTATTGGTATAGCAGAGGTAAATGGAAGGCGATTTAACGAAGTTGCAGATGAGAAAAGCAGCGGATAGAGACTAATGGAGATACCTTTTGCTATAATATACTTTTTTAAAAAAATTTATTGTTAAGCTTTCGGGAATTCATATTTTTTGTTTATTTAATTATTTTTATATTTTATTTTCATTATTATTTTTTAAATTATTGAGAATTTTTTGAATTATTGTTGTTTTGCTGAAGCTGAAGGAATTTTAATTTTTGCTTTAGGTAAGTTTTTCTGAAGTTTCTCATGATATCCAAAGTAAGACAAAACATAATTTAGCTTTTTGGGTATTTTCTGTATATGTGTAGATAATTTTATATTTGAAAGCAAGGATATTGTATATAATATCAATTGAAAAGGGAACATGCTACCTACTTCCAAGTATTTGAAAACCTATCGAAACAGAAAATTCACAGTAGCTCCTTAAAATGTCCATAAGTTAAGATCAGTCACCCAAAATATAAATCGCAATTTGATCTCCTCACATTGTTTAAAAATAATATACCAACTTACTCTCAATTAACTATAGATACAAAAAAACAAGTAACCTCCATCTGTTCATCAACCCCGATCAGCCGTCACTCTAGATTACCAATTAACGAAATGAAATTGATCAAAAACGCCACTGCATTGGCGAATTTTCTCCTTGACAGCTTCAAAACGTATCAATTACACACGTTTCCAGTAATTCTTCCAGATAGTTTGGCAATTATAAAATCAAAAGAGATAACTAGGTAGGTCTGGATATCATCGAAAATTAGTAACATCGTCAGAAATCCGTAATTTAAAACCGCTGATCATTTTATTAATTAACGCCTGACTAACTTTTCACCGTCGTCGTTGTTGTCCCTTCGACTGAAATCGAAATCTGATACAAAAAACTTGGGAGCATCTTCAAATTTCAATCAAAATCTGAAGTATTCAACGACAATAACAACAGAGCAACCTCCTGCTGTTATTCGCAAATATCCTCATGGAAAAATTCAATTACTCTCGAACAAAGGTAAGGACATGTGCGAAATATTCTATCCATTCAACCTTCGATCCATCCATTCCGTCTCATTCAAATGACCATTAATCTCCCCATTCAAGAGAACCAACAACATCTTTTATGACTTAATAAGAATGTTGACACCCAATTACGATTTCTATTCATCAAAGACCATAACTACCATTGTACTTTGGATTCTGTATACCTGCTCATACTTTATACATTTATTCTTTAATCTGCTTTCTTCCTTTACGTTACGTTGGGTAAACAAACCTCCTAGAAGACAGACCGCAATTACATGCTGACTCTTAAATATCGATAATGTGTCAATAATCACTTCACACAATAGCTACTATACAATTCTATATACCTATATTGCATATGGGCTTATGGTCTGAACCATGCGGATATAGAGAGAGATTGACGGACATTAAGAGGGTATTAAGGGATATTGAGGGATATTGAGGATGTGTTAAGGAGAATAGTATGTTTATTTAAGAATGAAAGTAGTATTCTTGCTTACCTATTTTTAGCTGCAGCAGCTCTATCACGTTGTCTGCGATTTTTAAACCAATTTCCGACTTGTGTAGGATTCAGGCCAGTCGCTTTCGCCAGTTCCCTTTTCTTCGTTGGATTTGGATAGGGATCTTGTAGGTACCATTCACGTAGTAAACTTCTCGTTCTCTCTTTGAAACAGTGCGTTTTGTGTTCACCATCCCAAATCGTTGGAGGAAGCGGAAACTTTTTTCGGACTCTGTATTTATCTACTGGACCTGTAAATAGATTTTATTAGTTTTTCGATTGTGGACTTATTGAAATTATGGGTAGTCGCTTTGAATTGAGGATGACGGAATATCTTGAAGAATATTTTAGAATTTCAAAATTTGTATATGCTTATTTTGTTCATATAGATCAAAAGGTCCTTAACAAACAAAACTATTTTGCACCAAGCTTAGGGTCTCAGGATTAAACGTGTTTCTCTTAGATCAAACTATGAGACCAAGCACTCAATAAACCACCAATAATATATGTCTTAATCCATAAAATGGTTAAATTTTGTTTTCAATGCTTCTTATTTTTTCTTGAGGTATAGCAGTAAAAAACAAAGCTATGGTCATTTTATGGTATTGCCTTTTTATTTCTGGAGTGACAAATAAAATTCCTATTTTTTATAGGTATTATTTGTATAGGTGCTAGCACTTTCGCCTCCCACCCTGACGGCTCTGAGCTCGATTCTCGAAGCACACGTCATAATTTTTCGTAAAAAATTTTCTTTCGTGTGAGTCGGAGATACTACCTGACGTCGCTCTCGTTAAAATAAAAGACAACTCATCACTGATTCTATTCAGAGAAAAGCAAACTAAAAGCGCTAACGTAGAGCAACTAGTGAATGAATATAGGAAGGAATAATATATACTTAATATCACTGCTACACCTTCAGCGACCTTTGGTTCTTTGTGTAATTTAGTTGTTTAGTTATTTTCTAAGCATTCTGCTTAAGAATGTAAGTCACTACTCTTTCTTTATTAAGAGCGGGATATACAATGACGAGAGAAGAGCTTGTTACTCGAGTATATCCGTTGTAAAATATTACAAAGAAGAATATCTCGCCTTCGACGTTTTTGTTTTCCTGCTTATTTGATTATGCTGGTAATGCTCAAACTATTTTCAGCGCCCTTGTACAATTGAGAAATATTGAACAACTAACTCAGAATTCAATCGAACTTAGAACAAAGGTGAATCGCACTCACGAAAGCTTAATCCAGACTCCTAAACATTTGATGTCTATTTATGAACAGGTGATCAACAGCTGTTAATTATGAGCCAATCAAATTAAACTGGATATTTAAACCAATAGAATATTTGCGTTTCCTCATTTTTAGATTTTTAATTTAGCTTCATTTATTGGTATAATTCTTCTTTAAGTGACCAATTGCATTGCAAAATACCCCAAAGCATATGAATGACGCATTGAAAGTCAAATCTCTTATTCATTCAAAAAAACCATTGATGAGACAGTCCAGCCAATATTCATGTACAATAAATTATAATATTATCCATAATATCTCATCGACTACTCCAAATTTACAAAGAACAAAAAATACTCACCCAACGACCGTCCCCTTAGTTTCTCTGCTTCAATATAGTGTGCTTCCAGCCACATCGCTTGCAATTTTCCATACGATGCCTTTGTAAATTTGTTATTCTCAATAATTGCGTAAAGTTCTCTGCAAGAAACCAAGACGAAACAAAAGACAAAAATCTCAATTAAAACCAAATAAAAAATCAATAGATCTGGCATTGACAGTGGATTATATGCTATGAGAACTGAAGTTTTGTTGTTTCTTTTCATTTCTTTCAATCGGAAACACCATGTGGTCAGTAAAGTTGTTTTAATTAAAAGGAAATATTATGTCAATTACTTGTGATCTGGTCACCCATTCAACTATCACCCACATGCATTAACATTCGAACCGTCTAATTTCCCTACTAAGGTGGATAGGTGTCAGATACATTACAATTTGACACTTTAAGAAATTTTAGATTGTATTTTTTTCTTTTATTATTTTTTGTCAGTAGTATTAAGGCTTTCATTTTAGGCAAAAAAGGAGATATCCGATATAATCGTCTTTTACTAACTCATGAATGATTTTTTCCTACAGATATGGGAGTTTTACTTACTCATGTAGGAGATTTACTTACTCGTGTGGGAGTTGTACTTACTTTTTATCTACAAGTATGGAAGTTTTACTAACACCAAAATAAAATTCCCACAAAAATAGGAAACATTCTTAAATTTGAAGAATTATATTTTTTTCTATTCCTGCAATCTTTATAGGAATATTTTGGAATATGAGAACATTTTGGAATATGTCTACATAATAAAGTAATATAATATCAGAAATAATCGTCTTTNTCTTACACCAAAATAAAATACCCACAAAAATAGGAAACATTCTTAAATTTGTAGAATNAATTTGAAGAATTATATTTTTTTCTATTCCTGCAATCTTTATAGGAATATTTTGGAATATGAGAACATTTTGGAATATGTCTACATAATAAAGTAATATAATATCAGAAATAATCGTCTTTTACTAATACTTTCTATATTTAGCACTTTGTGTTATTCGAATTTTTTTAACGAAATCTAATAAGAAAGTTTGTATATATTGAAATTTAATACTTCAAATAGCAGGAAATGCTTATTCGTGAAGTAAATCTTATAATACGTAATAATATTTTATTTTGTGTTTTAATATTTTAATAATAATTTCATCTAATTTGTTCTAATTCTAAATGTGGTATTTTTTCTATAAACTTTCACATCGTGCGGTAGTTTTGCTTACAATATAATGCTGTGTATTTGTCATTGTAAATTGTGATTGTTGTAGAGATTTCACACATAATTTTAAATTTAGAACTTTTATGTTTCTACGTCAAAAAAATGTATTTTCTATATTTGGTTAAGTCCAAAATATTTCATACATCACTGCAATGCCTCATACATGCAAATTATATTTGATCAATCACATAGTTTAATATATAGCGTCTCCTTAAAGTATAATCCTTTCTACCACCCACCTTACTCCCATCAAAAGAATACAAAAAAGAGCAAAACGTCTAAATAATCTTCTCTGTGCAGTCGTCATCATCATCCGTCAAATAGCTTTCTAGCCATAAAAGGAAATTAAGACGATTAAAAAGACTGAATGATGGAGTAGATAAATTGGTTGAATGGATGAAAAAAAAATCAAAAACCGTTTCGATGGTAATTCTACCTGTTTTTCAACTTCTTTAGTTCAGACTCTGATTTCAGTAGATACACGAGACGTGAAGAGAAGCAACACAAAACAGCATCCATCCAACAAGATCTCAGAGTCTTATGTGAAAATTTAGAATGACAGATTTACAAAAATTCTGTCAGGTATGATGGTGTTAACCATTTCTTGACAGATTTGAATTCATACCCCGAGATTCATTCTTAAAGCAAAAGCAGCAACATATGCTACGGAATTCTTTTGTTTAAGGAAGCAAATGATGATGGTGTTCGGTTACAGTTCTTTTGTTTTGAGTTCAGTTGTTTTGCAATTTCATTAATTTGTGCAAATTGAGAAACAAAAGCTTAAATGTAAAAGGGTAATTAATTGTTGGGCAAATAGTATAATTGGAATTATAAACTTGCGGGCTGCCTGGCAGTCAGGCAGACAAGCAAAGCAAAAGGCCATGAGCGTAGAGATTGAAATTGTTTGGATGAACTAAACGGATATCCGTTGGTTTTGTTTAGTATTTAGCGATTGGCAGGATTCTTTATTTCGCTAGACTTTGTTTAGTTTTTGAAGAGTAAATGACATTGAAATATGTGAATGGATTTTTCATAATTAAAGATTTTTTTAAAATAAACGTAATTTTGTTTCAGAAGTTATAAATGTATAATTGAAATTAATTGCTTTAAAATATATAATTTGTTGTTAATTAAATGAATTCATACATATATTTTAAAACATATCAAATTTTAATGTTATAATAGTTTTATATCTTTTAAAACGTAAATTATAGAGACGGCGGATAACTTAGTTTCTTTGAAAATTCTCGATTTTAATTGTCGATTGGTTTGAGGCCGATATCTTGCCGGTTAAAAAACGGACATGTCAGCCATGGTCCAATAAAAGCCATCTCAGTCACAAGCTACTTAAAAATCGTCAGATATAGACGGTTTGAATCGAAATAAAGTCCCAAGCCTACTTAAAATAGGAAATTTAATTTAAATGTAAGCTGACCAGTTAAGACGGTCGGTTCAAAAAATAAAAGCTCTGTAGGAATGTGTCAGTCGTAGACTGATTTCAGCCGGCGCGGCGGCTAGCTAAGTAAGGGATAAGGAAATTTTACAAAAAGATAGAAAATGATCAATTCTATTAGATGAAGAGAGGAAAATAAGCATTTTCTGCCCGGTTTTTAAGAAAGCTGACAAGAGTAATTGCAAGAACTATCAAGGCATTAGCCTGATCAACGTTGGTTTATGCTTATTTATTGCTGAACGCCTGAAACCAAACGTCATACGCATTGTCGGTCCCTATCAATGCGGTTTCATGCCTGGGAAGTCAACCACCGATCAACTCTTTACACTCAGACAGATTTTGGAAAAGATACACGAAGTCCAAGTTCCTACACACCACCTCTTCATCGACTTTCAACAAGTGTACAATTTTGGCATCCCAAGCAAGCTCATAAAACTATGCCAAATTACACTGCGGAACACATGGAGTTGTGTCAAAGCCGCTGGAGAAACCTCAAGCAAGTTCCAAACTGTGTGGGGTTTCAACATCGAAACAATAAATCTAGCCAAAGTCTTGGATATGCCGATGACTTGGACATAATATTAAGAATAACATCAGACGTCAAAGGCATATTCCCTGCAATTGAGATAGAAACGAATTCAGTGGGTCTACGATTCAATGGAGGAAAAGTATATGGTCTCAAGTCGTAAAGAAAGAATCCACAACGAAGTGGGAGAGACTGTCAACAATGGTAGTTACGAACTAAAACGAACAAAAAATCTACAGTGTACATAGGAATTATAATTAGTCTCACTCTAATTTTACATATATGTAATATTATCAATCCACCTAAAAAATAGAATGGAACTGAGACTAATTCAAATTCCGAGTTTTGTTCGTTTTAGTTCTGATTGTTAGAGAATCAGAATAAATGCTTGAATTAATGTTTGTAAGAAATGTTAAAAATAAATACGGGAAAAGTTTTGAAGGCAAAGTATTTTAAAACATTAATTTTAAAATTTAAAAGCTATTACGTTCAATGTTTTTAGAATTTAAATGATTTTTTTGCATATTTTCGAAAAATGAGGACATTTTATGTTTTTTTTTTTCGTATTCAACAAATCAACATTTTAAAATATTAATCAGTTATTAAAAGATATAATGAAGTGGTGCAGTAGAACTTCGTTCCGT
>JXPG01021440.1:2928-13403 GCA_001015175.1 Megaselia abdita
ATGTTGATGAAATAAAAGGGTACCTCTAATACACTCCTTAATATAGCAGACAGCTCATCACTGACTATTATATTTTGTATTATATTTTGCTAAATAAACATTTTAACTGCAACTTCTTCACTAGTCATGTGATGATATAAAAATGTTCATATTCATGACCAAGTTATATATGGATTATACCAACATTTATTGATTTTCCATTTTACTCAAAGCTCTAGTTACAAAGTATGAATCTAATGAAAATAAACCTAAATAAATCTTCATTAATTAAACAAAACAATTACATCAAAACCTTATTTTATTACTAAATAACCCTTTTTTGTAGGTCACGTATGAAGAAACCGCAAGAAGCCAAACGCAGAAAAGTTGATTCGCATGAAAGCTCAAAAGTATCAGAAAGAAATTCGTAAGTAGAGATTGCTTTTATTTTATAACTAAGAGAAAAACCTTAAAGGAGTGGAAGAACGAACGAACCGAACACCCATTGTAGAAGTAAAACAAAACAACTCAAGAAATTAAACTTGAAATTCATAATAAATTTTACTTTATGATACTACGCGTAGGAAGTACTCAGTAAGACTTGGCTTATACCGAGGGTATAATATAATAACATTGTAATCAGTGCAATGACATAAATTTTGTTGGTTGGTTGGTTGTGGCAACACAACCATTTCGTCGATCCAAACCAAACCACCAAACGCCCATATAAATTTTCTTTGTTAATTTGGATTATACTGCAATTTTCTCAAGAAGAGAGGCAAAGCCAAGTATTCATGATTCAGCGGAAATTTCACAACGGTACTCAGTTGAGTCCCAGTGATTCATTTCGAAATTGACTCCTTATATGGATTTTGGGACAATTATGATGATGGGTGTGAATGATCCTTATTCATGCCACTCCGAAAATGGAGCGTTGTCTTGATAACTGCGCATTTCACAAAGAAGAGTGGTTCAACACGGAAATGTAGTTTCTGTGATATATCGCTTTCTATAAGTTTTTTTTTTATTTCTGGGTTTTATTGTTTTACTGGACTGTTTTTTTTTCTTAAGTGGAAATTAGTCAGATCGTTTTTATGTTTGTTCGTTAATCTTGATGTCTTTGATTTCTTAAAAGGATATATTTTTGTTTCCTGAATTTTTAATTAATGGTAGTTTTAGTTTGTGTGGGCAGTGGTTTTTCCATTGTTCATTTACTGTTTTAATCAAAGCAGTAATTTTATACAATTATAATTTCTTCAGATGTGATGTATTTAATTTATTTAATTTAATTGGAAAATTTTCTTACTTAATCATCTCTTCAAAGGTGGAATTTCTTCTACAATTTTAGTTTTACACTGATATTCCTTATAGGATTCTACCTTTGAAGAGATGATTAAGTAAGAAAATTTCTTAAAATACATCACATCTCAGAAATCCCACATAAAATTACAAAGCAGTAATGTTCTTTAATTTTTGTTTTCTTGATTTCTAAATTAAGTTTTTTTAGAATGTCGGTTTCGTATGAACTTTTTATTGTGAAAAGGTCAGACAAATATGAAATAATTATACAAATTATGATTCTGTAAGTTGTGCGAAGCTGAACCGAAAAAAGCCCACAGGCTTCGCGATTAGAACTATAGATTGTTATGTCATTGAATGGCGGAAACCTATTTTTAAAATGTCTATGGATAATGTTTAATTTGAATTAAGTAAGGGCTACCACTACGTTTTGTTTGGTAAATTTTATTAAACAGAGTAAGCTTCTGAGTACATCATTAAATAATTTACACCAGATTTCGGGAAGTTTTGAATTAATAATCTTAACACAGCTATTTGGAGGAGTAAAAAATAATGATCTTGTTGTTAAAATAATAATCACAAAATTCTATACATTTTTGTTTTAAAATTCATCAAATATTGTCAAAAGTCAAATACAAACATTAAAATATATAACCCACAAAATAATGAACAAAGTATGAAATTGAAAAAGGGTTAATTATACATTTGTTTTAGATTTGATTTACTTTGTGTATTTTTTGTTTCATATGTAAAATTATTGTACTTTAGCGTGTTTTTGTTCTCATTTCCTAATTTTATTCAAATTTAGATTTTGAGTCGAGGGTTGTGTGTAAGATTTCTTAAAATCCTTCCCAGGAATGTTTTTAATTTGTCATGGGATTTTGTAGAACTTATGGGATTTCATAAATAATGTTAGGGATTTTGTAAAAAAAAAATTTCTCTTACATCACATCTTATATACAATAAAAATAATTAATTTTATTTGATAAAATATTATTTGAGAACATATTTTTTTAACTATAAATAATTTTAAAAACTTTAACTACTTTATTAAATCTCAAAATACTTCAACGTATTTTTGTTTTTTTTTTTATGTAAATTTACCTGAAAACTTTGCAAAAAATCTGGAAACAAATTAAAAACATATATTAAAAACTTACACATTAAATTAATAAAATATGTAAAGAATTTTTACAATTTAAATTTGAAAATAAATTTTAATTGGTGACTGTGTCTTAAACAATTTGATATTTCGATATATATTCTGAGTAGAAGGCGGAAACTAAAAGATATGACACCTAATAAAATTATGTTTCTTATATTTCTCAAATAAAATTCCTGATAGGAGTTCAAGAAATACAATAAAACTCTTAAATACAAACAAACAATGATTTAATAGTCTTATCTAAAGAAAGAGGAAGGCAAAATCCCAACAAGTATTTTCTAAAGATTTTAATTTTGTAGGGAAAGCAATTTTTGATGTAAAATTATGATAGTCTTGGAATTTTATAATTTTCCATGAATTTGGAATGATTTCTATCAATGATGTTTTGCACCTCGTTTTGAGCACATAATTATATTTATATGGAACTATCTTTTATTCTATAGATCCAAATCTTATGTGTGCTTAAAACATTTTAGTTCACCATTAAATGGATTAACCCAATGAAAATAGTACATATGTCTTGTTCAGTATTTTATTAGGACTGAGTACGAAAAAAACTTCTAACTTCAAACCACCATAACTTGAGAAAAAAATATAAAAAGGTGTTATAGCGGGCTTTGCATTGGACTATTCTGTCTAAATTACATTTATATTTTATTTACTACTTTACAATTATTATTTTAAGAAAATCCGCGTAGGAGTGTCAACAAACAATTGCCAAAAAGCAAAAGTATCACAAAAGTCTGTGTCAAATGTTATTGAAAAGTTCAAATCAGGTCTTACTATTGATAGAAAAAATGGTTTCGTTGATACACAGTTTGTTAAAAAAGTAGTGGCATCCTTTCAGAGAAATCCCAGGACATCCAATAGGCAGCTAAAAATAATTGCTATGAGACAGCGCGAAATATTAAATTAAAATAAGGTCTTAAGTCGTAAAAAGTCCTAAAAGTACCTGACAGGAATGCTGAAAATAACAAGGAAGCGAAGAACAGAGCCAGAAAGTTGAAAGCAGATTTTTTTCAAGTATTATTTTGTGTTGAAGAAAAGTTTAGAACCAAACAAAGATCGAAGCTCCCTACAAAAAATCCTCGTGTGACAGAGCCGAAGCTTCGTGACATCTGGCACAATAAACACGGAAATATTCGTCAAGGAGTGCCTTCAGAAGAGACTTTCTCTTTCCACCAAATTGTCCAGAACTCCGGCACAATTTGAAGATATTGGGCTCTAATAAAAAGGGAGTTAGAGTAAACAAACAAGACAACACAGGACGTATCAACTTTCTCAGATAAGTGGAACTGTGCAGTCAAGAAGATTGAAGAAACAATAAATACGAGTTTTATGGAAGGGATATTCAGAAAACTTTCTAACTTTTGTAAAAGTCTTTGATTTGTGCTAAAAAAAGAACATTTTTTTACTTTCTATTCCTACACAATTTATTTCAATAGTGCAATCTGTTTCAAAGTTAGAGTGGTTTGAAGTCTTTTTCGTACTCAGCCCTTATACATTAAAAAATGAAAATCTCAAACAGATCATCCATCCATATTACCTAATTTCCAATCCATAAGGCCGAGCCTAAAGTGAAAAGAAAAGTTCTGTTTTGTCTCCATTGTAGGACCAACCCATTAATCAAAACCACTAGGAAATGATATACGAAAAAAATAGAAAACGAAATTTAGAGAAAACTCCCAAGGCGTTTAAGAAACTACCGTATTTTTTATAAGAAAATTACATGTTACCAACAGTTTAGGAAACTAATATTTTAGTTAGTCACTTTGTCGGTCGGTCCCACCTTAACAAAAAAGTTTCACTTTAATCATATTCATATTTTCGCTTGAAAGTGTAACATTCTAGTGAAAAGAAAACAGAAAATAAAATGAGTTTACAGTCTAGACTCTTGACCTGTGGAACAAAGAATCAAAACAAAAAATCGCCTAAAATATTTGCTTAAGATGGATGACCAACGGATATTGAGTTGAGAGTGAATAAATATTATTCTTAAATGAACGACAGAGAACTGTATCTGAGCGGTCTATGAAGTGATCGAAATTTCACCCTTTTTAATGGGAAATCGTTAATCACTTGCGGATTTTGTTTACAAATTTTAATGAGGTATTACCAAAATTGGAGAACCATTGTCTGGTTTTTGGGGTTCGTTTTATATCCATAGGCAATCTTTTATTTTATTCTCTGTGCGGATCTTAAAGAAGAAAACAAAATGATAATTGAAATGAAACTGGTTTCGATATTCCACATAAAAACTGTGATTATTAATGTAAAGGAGATTAATTTCACGTAGGTTGACTAAATTGCAGACATAAAAAAATGAATTCTATAGTTTATAAAGTTGTTTTAAATTGCTTTCACTGAAATCTCTTTTTTTTTTATTGACTTTATGGATTAAATTTCGTTGAAAGTTTTTTTTATTATAATTGTCAGGAACCTTGTGAAAGAGACATTAATACTGCGTTTTTATGATAACTCAATTATTTTGAGAGTTTTTATTGTCTTCCTGTCTAAATTTTTTTTAAATATTTTCATGAAAACTAAGAAGCTTACTTTGCTGTTTTGGGTTTATTAGCATTAGATTTTTTTTAAAAGGTTGTCAAATGTTTCTGATCTGCCCAGTTTAGAAAACGTTAACCTCTTAAAATCTAATTTGCATATATGTGTTTTTTTAATTAAATTTATCAATTTATGAAATATTAAGCAGAGAGCTGACACTTTCCCACGCCTTCCGCTGCTTCCTTCTCTCTGATCTAAGCGCCATACTTTAGATCTTCCATTAAGAGTACGTCTTTCAATCAAAAGTGCTTCTCAAAAGGGAACATTCTACCAGCCAGGCTGTCAGTACTGATATATGAGCATTAAGTGCACTAAGTCCAGCATTTTTTATAACTTTATCCTGAGTTCGATCCTCAGTGCACACGTCAAAATTTTTCGTAAGAAATTTTCTTTTCTAATACACTCGTTAAAATAGCAGACAGCTCAGTTTCCACTTTTCAAATCACGGTTTAATTCTTGCTGTCTACGATGTTGATTTTAAGAACATCGATATCAATGCTCTTAGTTCAACTATCTACTTCTCTCATTTTTAACCACTTCCTATGCTTCCCATTGATGACGCTAAAAAGAGACTAGGCTTTTAGCGAATCTCAAGTTCCCTGAAAAAAGAAGCTCAATGTAGACTTTACAACAATCTTCGTAACAAAGATGTTTCTTCCAGAAAGAGTGCGAAGATAGAATTTTTCTCCAGAACTTTCAACAACAACCTCAGCACAAAACAACTGTTGAAAAACTTGAGGAAAAAGGTTTTACTGAATTAGCTTCTCTATAAAAAACTTGAGGAAAAAGGTTTACTGAATTAGCTTCTCTATATTTTTCNTGCGCAGGTTTACTGAATTAGCTTCTCTATATTTTTCAGTGCTCAACTGGACATGAGATCCATCTATTGTTGAGGAAAGAGCTATGTCAGCGTTTCTTTTAGATGTAATGTTTTTGTCCTAAATGGTGTTTCCCTGAAATTCTTCAAAATAATTATACCGATTTTTTGAAACGATGTTTCCTTAATTCTCACTTTCCAATAGGCTGGAAAATTTCCAAGATAATACCTGTCCCAAAAGCAAAGCCTGATGAGTTAAGGCCAATCAGCTTAGTTCAGGTTTTATCTTTGAGAGACTTACATGTAATCAAATTTCGGAGTTCCTAATGAGTGTTTAAGTCAGTTTCAGAGTGGTTTTAGGAAAAATCACAGTTGCGAGACCGCTACTCTTCAAATATCCTATTAAATGAGGAAAGCCATTGATCCAAACAAAATAGCTTTTTTCACACTCATTTACTTTTCTTAGGCTCATATAATTTATTTTGATTTAATCGCTGGTGAACTGATTATGGTAGTTTCGTATTTTGAATACGGCCATTTTTATAGCTAATTTTAAAAGCTTCGTTTTTGAAGTTAACATTTTTATAATTTATTTCTTAAGAATTATTTCTGGTGTAAGAATACACTGTCCATAGTAAACATTCTAGGATTGGAAAAGTATGCTAAATAAACTGGCTAATTCTTGCTTTCTACCTCCTAAAACCTCTCAAAACATATCCTTCCCGATTATTAATAGTATACAAAAAAGTGTTAACTTTAAAACAAACTTGAGAAGTTCAAAACACCTTTTTCAATAAATAGTTTGTTGTCTTTTAAACTAAACTAAAGTTCACCTTAGCTACTAAACTAGTAAGTACTCTCTGACAACATCAACAAAAAAGTAAAAGTTTTGCTAATATGTAATTTACTTGTTTATTTTTCATACAACATACAATTTTGCTACAGCCAACCAACATTTAGTTAATTTGACACGGTAGCAATAACATAAATTAACAATTAATAATTTTTGTGTTTTTCTTTTCGTATTCGTTGTGTTTACTTGGTTTTTATTATTATAACTCTTACTCTTATAGGTAGAGTGTTGAGTTGATTTGAGCAGTGAATGTCTTAAGACCATGACAGTATGACTTGATGTTTAGACCAGATGGTAAACCGTAAACTATAAATTGCTTAATAGTTTTTTGGAGGTGATTACATTTTACGTTTGTTTTGCTTTTGCTTCAGTTTAAGAGTGAAATGAGCGTTTAGATTTCAAAGTGGTGCGAAATCATACGTGTGACTAAGAAAGTATTTTGCAAACGAAATGAAAACGTTTCATAAGAAATCACGTTCTGCTTGGTAGAATGAATGTTGGAATTGAACAGAGGACATTGTGACATTTTACGGACTCTTGAGCATCTAGTTCTCGTGTAATTGCAAGTAATTGAGCGTATTCTTAAATCTGCAATTAAGCCTTGAATACATTTCTTTAATATGATATTTTCAAATGCTTTCAAGAGCTTAATTTAGCTAAGTTAGTCTTTTGTTGTCTTTGCTTAGTAAATTTGGAACGAAAGAATGTATACATCTTATTTGCAATACTGTTTAAGCGGCTGTGATTTCCGGTTATATTCTAAAAAAAAACAATCAGTTATCACTCACCAATCTTGCAAGTTCTCATTCTTAAAGCTTATTTCAATTGACATTATCTTTGTTGACTTATTTGAACAGCTCAATATACCATTGAAATCTCGAAGATGTGGGATTTTCTTTAGTACACACAATTAAACTGACTACAATAATGACAACAAATGGTGTGAATAAAAAGAACCCTTCAGTTGTTAATTTGGTACTGCAATCGTGATGTTCACCTTGGCAGTTTTGTAGGTTAAGTATCATTGACTAAGAACAATACTAACGCTAATTATTTAACAGATCTCTTTATAGTATTGGTTAAAATCGGGAATTCTTACAGAAATGCTTTTGAAAAAATGTATAGTCGTCAACGCACCAACCTTAATTTCTGTTAATTTATGTTAGTGATTGCAAAATGAGAAACTGAAACTAGTATACTTCACTAATAGGGTGTGAAACGGAATCATCATAGCAAAACGGAAGATAGTTACAGCCACTTAGCCCTTTAGCTAATTGTAAAATACAATTTAATGTAATCAAATCCTTTTGTTCTTCCACTTTCTTGCAGCTTGCACTTTCTACTTGTATTTCCGCACATACCACCCAAAATCCACAAATATATGTGGTTAAGTATGGATTAAGTTCACCGTTTTCCACGATTTCCTTATGCCATTCGTACCCATATTAACTGCGTTTTTTGTTAAGTTTCGTTGCCATAAACCACGATATTCATAAGGCAATTAAGTTGAAACATACTATCTCCTCCCCTCAATTATTTACAAAAACTTATGTGATAATTATAAAACTTTCGGAAAGGTTAATGTTCTTGTACTCTGGTAACTCTGAAAGAAACTCTCTCTTTCCAATAATTATCTTTATGGTCTCAACTAAATTTAATGATATGTTCATTAACATGGCTAAACCTTGACCATTGTTATGGGGGTTTCTGTAACATTACCAGATTTTTTAAAAGAATGAGATTTGTTTATATTTTTGTTTGGAGGAATTAAGAAAAGAATGGGTTACTGAAATTCATATTTCTGTTTTATTTTTGTTCTCATTCTCAATTGTGGAAAATCAAAAAACATTATGAAATTAGACAAAATAAAAAGAACATTTAAGAGGTCTTCAAAAGTAACATTGGAAAATTACAAAATAATTTTACAAGGTTGAAAAACTCTAACAGCATAAATGAAGTGGTGCAATAACAACGTTCCGTACTAGCTCTATGGTTTTTTTGTTGATAACATTAATTCTTTATTAATCCTCACTTTGAATAATATATTAGGAACCATAAAAATCATATTAGTCACATTTACACATTTTAATTGTTGTCATAAAACATACTACAATATATTTCAATATATAACCTGCACAATAAATGTGTGTTGAGAACTGATCAAAATAACGTGCATGGTACATATTTCACTACTTATTAAATACGTGTTCTACATATTTAGATGTATTTTATTTCTACCTATATTTTGTAATGTGTATAAAACATATTCCTTATGTAGGTTACATAAGTTAAAGTGTGCAACACACATTAAGAAAATATTTGTCCACATTTGGCTTTAGTTGCCCCTTCTCTACGCTTTTGTATTTCCAAAATTTTGATGGGTTTTTCGTCCCTACCACTGTATTTAGAAATTCCAAAAAGTGATGATGGGAAATTTGAAAATCGGATAAGTTTTTCTAAACTAAAATTTAAAGAATACTTAAAATAGAAGCTTCTAGAATTTAAGCGCTAGCGCCATCTGGTGTTAACGAATCGAAATTGTGTTAATGGCAGTTTGTAGTAGTCAATATCGGACAAAATCTTAATTGCAAAAGGTTTACGTCAGACGGACAAAGCAAAAACATATAGGGAATTTCTTCTTCATATTTTATTGATGTGTATTCCATTTTGACCCAAGGAGCGATTTCTAGAATACGTATTCTAGAAATTTGAAAATGTTTTACTTGAGAATACCTTACGTATTTAAAGCTTCTAGAATACCTCTTTAAGATGAATTTTAAAAAGACGTTATGTAATACCTCTTCAAGTATGTTTGTAGAATGCTTGAAGAGGTATTGTGCACCTCTAAAAATTGAATACGCTTTTGCTGCTTGGGTAGTTCTTAAAATGTTCACTGAATTAGTAAGTAAGAATTGATGGTTAACTCAACATTCTTAAAGAATGTTTTTTTTTTGTGTGAAAAAATGATATTTTTGCGCTTTTAAAGAAATCATATATTCATTTTAAAACAAAACAATGAAATATTCATTTTAAAGCAAAACAATGCATTTCTAGAACATTAAATCACTTAAAATTAAGCAACGAAAATATGTTACTGTCAAAGTTCATTAATCTTGCTTCTTGAGCGAAAAATATCCAGCGTATAGAGCGAGCCAAATGGAGCTAATTGATTTCGCTCGCTGTTCCACTTTTTTGACTTTCGAAAGTCAATCCTAGATCGAGTGCCTAACTCAATTCGAGTTCATTGAAAATCGTATAAGATCTGATGATTTGATGTCAAATACGAAATAATGATCGAATTCTACATAAATATTGCCTCAGGACGGTAAAGCAAAAATATCAAAGTTTGTATAAGGAGCTAGAATAAACAGTAAATGAAGGAAAGCTGAGGTTTGAAATAAAAAATCCTTATCTTCTCCACTTTGATGAAAAAGAATTCTTAAACAAAACCTCTAATTCTAAGGCGGAAAGAAACTGTTACGTAGTATCGAGTATGCACTTGGAGTACCATTTTTGAAGGATACAAAATTTGTTACTATTCCAGAAATGGGAGTTACAGTTATCGACGATTGGGAAATTAGGGATTGCATTTCAGGATTATCATTCGATACGATAGCAA
Organism: Megaselia abdita; assembly: GCA_001015175.1. Lineage (NCBI taxonomy): Eukaryota > Metazoa > Arthropoda > Insecta > Diptera > Phoridae > Megaselia > Megaselia abdita. The sequence continues at coordinate 13,223 of JXPG01021440.1, forward strand.
CAAATACTGGATGTAACAATGAAGCTTTTATTCTGATGACAAATCTCTTAAAGGTAGATTTAATCTGGTTTCTTTGCCGACATCATGTATCCGAACTGGTTTTGAAAATTGTTATTAAATCATGCTAAGGAAACTGAAATGCTCCTGATACTACGCAATATGTTGATTTCAGAAGAAAATT
>JXPG01021498.1:0-11311 GCA_001015175.1 Megaselia abdita
TCAGTTTTAAAAAATGTAAGACAAGCTTTTTTATTGATTAATTTTTAAAGTTATTTAAATTTTTATTTGAAATATAAATAATTGTAAAATTTACAAGAAATAATACACTCAAAGTAAAAGTGAAATATAGTTAAAGAAAGATTGTCATTACTAGAATTTTGAATTATAAGAATTAAAAAAAAAAACATATTATANAAGCTAAATTAACAAAATGTAATTAATACGCATCCAACCCTCGCCTACTTTATAGCATTCTCAACCAGACATGTCAGTCGGGGTCTAATATAAGCCATCTCACCAGCCGGTTAAAAATTGTGAGCGATAGGCACTTTATAGTAGGGCTTATATATTACGAATATTTTCCTAAAGCCGTCTTGAAGACTTTTGTAAAATTTGGAAAAATATGAGCCTCAAGCCGGTTGTTGGGCACTTCGCGCACTGCGCTATTATTTGTTCTGTGATTTTATGATTTCCCATTTTTTCTGTTTTTTCTTGAAAAAAAAACAAATTTACACATATTGCTGGGAGTGTTTTCTTCGAAGCCATTCATTTCATTAACATGTTGAAGAAATATTGTCTTGATCAGATCAAATTATATTTTATATTCAACCAGAGACTATTGTAATGTAATGTATTTTAATGTATTTTAAAATAAATTTTGAACAGCGTTGCTTTGTAATTTTTACATTTACAAATTACATATATTATATATTGACTTACTTAATTATTGAGGTAATAACATTCAAGTATAAAATGTGTATAGTTTTTAGGGAAATGTAAGTATTTTAATTACATTTGTAAATGCGAGCAAAATATTTTTTTAATCAAAGTAGGCATTCATTTTGAAGGCACTTTGGATTACTTTTACGAGCTTTTCTCCGGAAAAATAAAACTCGCTTTTAATTGTAAAAAATTGTATTTTTTAAAAAAGTTTTAATTTTTAAAAAGGAATTTGTTTCCTGCAATTTTTTAACTACAGATAGTTTTGTACTTAGTGGTCCGTTTGTCTGTATGTTTAGTATATAAGGTTAACTGATATTCGGAAGCTTACAATTAAATATATCAATACTATTAATACTGTTTGGATTGTTTAGGAGTACAAATCCTAAGAAGAGTCCGAAAAACCCCATACAAATATATTTCAGGAATCATCAAAGAACCCAAGAATGCAATGGATTTGTCAAGATTGCTTTAATATTTTCAAAAAGTTTTTTGTCAGCGAAGAGGTATTTTTAAAGAAGAAGAAAGTCAATGTTTGGAGAGAGCTTTCTTCAGAGAAGAAGACAAATGAAAAGATATCACATTAGGCGTCTAAATTTTGAATGGTTGGCATGTGTATTGGATTCTTAATTGAAGAAATTCTCGGGAANTGTCAAGATTGCTTTAATATTTTCAAAAAGTTGTTTGTCAGCGAAGAGGTATTTTTAAAGAAGAAGAAAGTCAATGTTTGGAGAGAGCTTTCTTCAGAGAAGAAGACAAATGAAAAGATATCACATTAGGCGTCTAAATTTTGAATGGTTGGCATGTGTATTGGATTCTTAATTGAAGAAATTCTCGGGAATCCATTGGAATTGACTTGAGAAACATCCGATAGCGTTGGACAAATCTTAAGAAATATACAAATAACTAATCCATATTCAAGAACTCAACCGAATGCTCAAAGAATCCAGAAATTCATGTTGATTCGTCAAAAATTCTGAAATATTTTCAAGTCAAGTTCAACACTCAATTAAAGACATTTTTATTAGCGAAAGTGTATTTTTAATAAAGTTAATGTTTGAAAAGAGCTTTCTTCAGAGAAGAAGACAAATGAAAACCAATCACAGCAGTCTAAATTTTGAACTGCTATTGGCTTATATTAGCTCGGCTGACATGTGTATTGAATTCTGAATTGAATGAGTTCATTCAAAAACTAACACAAATCTATAAGAATCCAAGCGTTTTTATTTTCAAGTTCGCAGTGTAAATTTTACGAATCAACCGGAATAAATTATAATGAAATTTGATTCCTCATTCAGAAAAGAGTTTCAATATGAACTGTTGAAAACAACAGGACCTTCTTCCAACGAGCTGCTTCTCAAGATCTGGGACAGGGTTGAGATGCCAGAACAGTGGAACATTAACAACAATCTGCACGTTTTTTTAGACAAGGAGCTATTTCAACATCCTTCTAGGTATGGTCGCATCTAACATCTAAACTTCCAACATAATCTACAACAAATTCATATGAATAGCATAGCATGGCCTGGACGTAATAGGGAGAAGAACATCAGACGTCAAATACATATTCCTTGCAATTCAGAAGGAAGCGAATTCAGAGGGTTTACGAGCCGATGGAGAAAGAACCAAATGTATGGTCTCAATCCGTAAAGAAAGAATTCTCAACGAAGTGGTTTTTTTCAGATTGAATAAGCTATTCCGGTCGACTCAGCTGTCTTGCCAGTACTTCTGAATGGAGCAGAATTCTGGAACCTAAGATAGGAAGACAAAGGAGCTCTCTCTGTATTTGAAAGAAAATCATCTTCTTATGCCTTATGCGTGGAAGGTGAATTGAGGATACCCGACTGTAGTTCAGAAGATTCGCAAGAGGCGTCTTCAGTGGAAAGGACATGAAGCAAGGGTGGACGATAATGCTCCAGCCAAAAGAGCATTCTCAATGCCACCAAGAAATGGGTAGACCTTGTTGAACAAGACACCAGAGAGAAAAGTATACCCAACTGAAGAACAACAGCAAGANCCGACTGTAGTTCAGAAGATTCGAAAGAGGCGTCTTCAGTGGAAAGGACATGAAGCAAGGGTGGACGATAATGCTCCAGCCAAAAGAGCATTCTCAATGCCACCAAGAAATGGGTAGACCTTGTTGAACAAGACACCAGAGAGAAAAGTATACCCAACTGAAGAACAACAGCAAGAGACCGAGACGTTATGGTACAGTTCTGCTAGCTGGAATCTGATGAAGATTCCTTAGAAAAGATGTATGTATGCATTATTTGTATAAGAAGACTATCAAATTCTTCCCACTAAAAGCCTTTTTGTATATTGATCCAAGAACTATTCTTCCTATGATGAAGCACAGCCTGCTGGTTANGTATATCTTCCTATGATGAAGCACAGCCTGCTGGTTATGCTCACGTACTGATACTAATGTTAACCTGTTAAAATCGTTGACCACCTAAGGCAACAATCTCAAAGCCCATGATCCCCAAAGCTAACCCTCCTCTTAATCACCACAATAAAATCTAAACCAACGATCCACGTCAGAAATGTATGGAGAAAATTTACATATACGTAGTCCAGTCAAGCGAGACAGTAGCCAAAACAGCATCACCATTGTGTAGAGTGTATGTTATATGGGATGTACACAAAACAAAGATGATATACTAAGAAATTTAACCTTAAGAGATATAAAAGAGAAGAATGTGTTGTGTAGTTNCAAGATGATATACTAAGAAATTTAACCTTAACAGATATAAAAGAGAAGAATGTGTTGTGTAGTTTCTGAAACTCGTTAGTTTTAGTCAGAAATGGAATGGAAAGTAAATTATAATTTAAATGGATTGGTTGGAGTTGATCAAGCCAAAAGATAAGAAGACATGGTGGAAGAATATAAATGAAATGATGATGATGATGCTGAACAACTACTGTGCTACACCGGTGTGCGGTGCGGTGCTGCGATCATATCAATTAGCAATGCGTCTGTTCCACAAAACACCTCAGCGCTCGGCTCTTACGCTTTGATGCTCATTGACCCAAATGACTCCATTCTATATTATTCACAAAATGTTTTTCTCTCTCATTTTATTGCCTTGTTTTATTTGCATTGTGTTTTACTTTTTGTTATTATTTTAAATGGTTGGCGGGCTTTAGCTCCATTAGTTTTGTTTCTACGAACAAGAATTTTTATTACCTTGTTGGCTTCGTTTTTATGCTATGGCTGACATTCCTTTGCGAATTTACGGAACAAATTAAGAATGGTCAAGGTTCCTCTAGTTCTTGTCATACGTTTCTGGAAAAAGTTTACAGACGGACCCTTGACAGTATCTAGTAGTAGTGTGACCGCTTCGCTCACTTCAGGAAGTTCTAAATACCTCACTTCAGGAAGTTCAAAAATTCTAAACGTATTTGCAGACACGTGAAATGGAATACATCACAAAATATAAAATCCAAGGTTATACCAAAAAACAAGAACCTCCATCCATTAAGTGAAAAATTTCCCTCCAAAAAAGTAAGCGAAGGAGAAAATTTATAATCAAACTCGAAAATCAACATACTCAACCGTCCCGAAGAAACAATTTTAAAAATGTTGCCGGTTTATGTAGAAAATATGTCTTTATATTATGTGTTTGTGTGCTGTGATGTGCTGTGCTTATAAATATATAGCCGATATTGACGACAACTTACTAAACAACATTCCATATGAGTTATTTCATTGTTTTTTCTTCTTCTTTTCTACACCATACGTGAACGACGACGCTTCTTCTTCTGATGCCGCTGCCATCGTTCGTTATAACATTTTTGAAGGAGAGAAGATATTTATTATATGTGTTTTATATGTATGTTATATGTATTATATATAAAACATATTCGAGAGAGTTGAGTAGGTTTTGGAACAATAACAAGTAACTGTAACGTGCTGGCTATTGTTTACTATATATTTGCTAATGATGTAAGCCGGATATTGGGATAGGCATTCATGAATAGTATTTCTATGATTAGTTTGTATTGTCGTTCTGGGAAAAGTATGCCGGTTGGCTAAATACGCGAATGTGAAGAAGTTTCAGGGTCTCCAAGTATTCAGACTTTTATACATAGATTTTTTAGACCCTTTGGAAGACTCAATGCAGGAATCTTGGTAGGTTTCTGGAAAGATCTTCATGTCACAGAACCACTGACCGAAAAAGTAACTAACATTGATGAGATTCAAACCTGGCTAAAGATACTAAACATTATAACATATACGATACCAGGAAATCAAAGCAGAGCTTCTTGGCAATGATATCAGGGAATCAGGTGAAGAAGTCGAAATACCACCGCCCTCGCTTGTTGAGATTAAAGCTACCTAGGAAAGCTAAAAACAAACAAGAGTCCTGGGTCCGATGAAATTCCCACTAAGGTCATAGAGCGCTGGAGACAGCTTCGTAGAATACCTGTATCAGGTTTCCCATAAGATGTGGTCAACTTCATCTATTCCAAGAGTGTAGAGTATTAGTATGATAACACCTATATACCAAAAGGAGACAAGAAGGACTGTAAAAACGAATTAGATATAGGATTCTATCTTTTATCTTATGTGAGCGCTTAAAACCTTTCCTCGAAATCATCAATGAAGAATATCAATGTGGTTTCAGACTCGGAAAATCTACCATATCTTCACACTGAGAAGACTCGTGAATTACAGATTGACACGCACTACTTATTCATCGATTTTAATCAAGCGTACGACATTATTGTTAGAGACGAGTTATGTGTAGCAATGGGCCAGTTGAGATCTGAAACGAAGCTATACCAACATCTGTAATTTAGCCGAAAAAATGTTAGAAAACAAATTACATGAAATCTCAGTCAAGAGAGGAGTCTAGAAAAGAAACTAACAGCTAAGAGCTTCAGTAACTATGGAAGACAATAGCTGTAGACCGAGCGAACTGGAAGCAAACAATATATATATAATGAATCGACTATAATCTAGTATAACCTACGCTCAGAAAAGAAATCCAAAGAGCCAATTCCATAATACTGACATCATTTCTTTCAGCTAAGTCAAAAAATAAGAAGAAACAGAGAAATATTTGATTGAAGAAGAAGTGGATTGAGGTCTATAGTTTTTATATTTATGGTTATCGTTCATAAAAATACCTACGCGTCAAACGTACGCTATTGAGTTTTTATAAAGAAAACTAATTCATATAAAGATCTAAAGATGGCTAAAGTGGTATCACTGATATTAAATAATGTTCAATATGTATCGCCATCCTTTGTATTTTGAATAGAGTCAGTGATGAGGAATTCAAGCACTTGTTTGTTGAGTATTTCAATAAAACATACATTAATTCACACAGTCACAAGGTGTAGCTTCTATGCTCACCATCCGCATTTATTTTAATTAAAAAGACAACAAACATTTATATAGGCATCAATCCATGATATGGATACTTCTTCTTACTATAAATACTCCTCAACTTCTTCTTATTCTTTGACATAGCTTTTTAATAAGGATTCAAAAACTATAATTTCGAATACCATCACTTATTATGGAAATACATATTGGAACTCTTCTCTTAGTGTATAAAAAAGATTAATCAAATACCTACGCATCGAACCCTCGCTATTGATGACTTACAAATAATGTCATAACTAACATGTCTATTTATCAGCTGCTTTTCTAAATCAACGTTTTATTTTCCGCTCTATCTTCTGAATAGAAGTCATTTCAAATTGTCCGGCGAAGAATTCAAACATTTTGTTGCTATTGAGTATTTGAATAAAAATAAGGTGGCTCGCGGCAGATTAAATTTAACAAGGGTTCCAATTGCCCTTGTCGCGATAAGTACACGTATGGGACACTCGTCGCACAGTGATTAGAAGTTACACGTTTTTTCACTATTGAAGTCTGTGAAGATAAGATAATTTCATCCTAATTTGTGTAACGAGATGTCAAGCAACGTTGTCTCAATGTTAACTCTGATAGTTATAAAAAAAATGTGTCTCAAAAGAATCAAGGATATATTTTTGATATCATTTTGATGTCTTTGAATGATTCTGAGAATATGTATTATTATTACTTTAAATATTTATTTTTACTTTAAATATGTGTGAAGCCTTTAGCGATTATATCGTCTTAGTCGCGACAAATACTTAAGAGTGCAGAGATTTACCAGAGCATTTTTGGACGCCACAACAAGCACAAGAAAGCCACTGACAAACGTTGTAGACTTATCGGTCAGCAGTACATATTTCCTTCATAAGAACATCCACAATGTTATATGGAGAGCTGCAAATGGCGTTAAAAACCAGATGGACCTCGGCATGCTTCTAACGTGAGGTACTTTATAGAAGTCCTAACATCTTCTAGCAATCTAGTGCTAGCAAATATCAGGTCTAATATCCAGAGCGAAGTGTGCCAACCAACAGACCACCAGGGGACTCAATATCGAAGCACTGCAATCCGTACAAACGTCTACAGATTTCTCCAGCATTCTTACGCACAAGCTACACACTGTGGAAACAGACGTACAAGTCGAGGATTACTGGAAGCTATAAGCTTCAGCGCATTAACATCTGCGGCGACTGAAGTCTTGCCCAATGCAGAACCAAAAAGTTTTACTCTGAGTGTCACTAAGAAAAACGCGGAGAGGCAGAAGTGGCTCGGAACAAGAAACAAAAGAGGCGCTGGTACTGCGAAGAAGGAGAAGTACAGGAAATCGAGGAGAAGAGCAGTCAAGCTTTTGCCAATCGTAGACATCACGAGAATGGCGAGATGGGACAGAGAAGCATTAAGATTAAAGGGTGTCACTAGAAATTTCTACCAACAGGTAAAAAGACAGTGTGATAATACCACCAATAACCCTCTGTACCTATTAATCAGGAAAGCTATTGTTAAGCGACGAAGACAATCTTGCATGCTCTCTTTAGAGTTCTCAGAACTTCTTGGAACCGCCTGAAACATCTCCAGATGTTACCAATTTTAACAAGATTACCATCATCGGAGATAACCAGTGCAGTTTCCGTCCTGGAAAATCCACTACTGATCTTATCTTCGACAAATATTGGAAAAGACCAGATAACTTCAAATCGATACGCATCACTTGCAGGCTTACGACCGCTTCATTAAAGATGAGCTATACTCTGCAATTATGGAACTTTGCATCCCTAAGAGACTCATTCTACTATGTCAGATGACCCTAGAGACGAAAAGCGCAGTTCGAGTAAACAAGAAAGTGTCGGAAGCTTTTAACACCACAAAAATTTTCAGATGAGATGAACTTTCCTGTGACCTGTTTAAAGTATGCTTGGAAATCATTGTTCAAAGAGCTAACATCATGAAATCCAGCAGTATAATAACCAAGTCTGTCGAACTTTTGGCTTATGCAGATGACATCGTCACAATAAACGTAGAATATCTGAAGACAAGCTACAACAACATCAGTAGACATGCTACGTCAATGGGCCTCAGAGTGAATATCGAGAAGACCAAATCGAGAAACCAAGATCGCCATTGCCACTGACAAGTATGAGTCAGTAAAGGATTCCAAGTATCTTGGGTCTTCAGTTAACACCCAAAACGACATCACTAAAGAGATCAAAAGCTGAATCATGCTTTCTAACCGATCACTGTTTAGGCTAAATAGAGTTTTAACATCGAGATTAATCCGGAGAAGCACTTAACTAAACATATACCAGTAATGATATATGGGGCTGAATCGTAGACTTTATCAGAATGAGACTAAAATCTTCTGAAGGTATTTGAGAGGAAAGTACTGCGTATGATCACCTCATTCCAGTACGGTCGATAGCCAAATTATATAGTGTGCTAAAAATAGCCAAGGTTCGAATCTCATTAATGTCAGTTAGTTTTTCGGACAATGGTACCTTATATTTATGTCTTAAAGATCAGAAATCCTTTTAATTTCTTAGTCGAGCCGTTCACTTCAATGTTCAATATATTTTCTCGAGTTAAAGTTTCTGTTGAAGTTATGAAATTCTTTCGTACATCTCTGAAACCCAAACCAAGAATCCCAAAAGTGTAACTGAATTATAATCAACCGCAAGTCGATCACCATGAACAGAAGAACAACTACACCCAATTAACCAGAGTGAAATAACATCCATCAATCAAAAGAAAGCTGAGATAGCGAAACAGTTCATTAGCATTATAAACTGATACCCATCAATGGTGGAATGAAATCAGAACATGGCTTGTTTTGTGTTTCATCATGAATAATTCCGGTTAATTCCAATATCGAAGCAATATCAACAGTAACACGTGCTGGAAATATTTAAATACATGATATTTTGGTTTCACAAGAATTTATTTCTTGATTCGCTATAAAAGGATTCAGTCATCGACGACAACAGCTTGTTTTCATCATATAGAAAGCGATATTTGCTTTACAGCCTCCAGCTATCAAATGACATATTTAAAGTGAACGCGATAGGAAGTTTTCTGTCGACGTCGTTGTTTTCATCGTTCGATCATGGATTTAGTCCGAAATCGACATTGATTTCATGGAATTCCATAATGGGTTGATCTGATGGTGTTATGTTTATGACAGGCTGTGAATTTCGATATTCGAGATCTTAGCATTTCTTTTGTTTTGATGGAGGGTTCTTAGAATTGGGGATATTGTTTTATTTTTTGAGAGGTCTCGAATTTTATTGATTTTGATGGAAATATTATAAGCGAAGACTTTCTGAAGATAGTTAGTTTTTGTCGTGAAGACATCGCCATGATATCATTTGTCAACGACTTCGCAATACTGAAAGTCTACCGTCTGAGTTTCAAGTATGTAGATTATCTTAAATAGAATGATATCATGGTATTGTNTGATGGAAATATTATAAGCGAAGACTTTCTGAAGATAGTTAGTTTTTGTCGTGAAGACATCGCCATGATATCATTTGTCAACGACTTCGCAATACTGAAAGTCTACCGTCTGAGTTTCAAGTATGTAGATTATCTTAAATAGAATGATATCATGGTATTGTCTTCATGATATCGTAGGGACAAAAGATGTCAGCAATTATAATGTCAAGGGTCTAATCTCACCGCACTCATCTCTTTTTTTGTTTACATAATATGAAAACTATTTCCAAATTACCACGTAAAATATTCTTAATATATTACAAACCCAAAAAACTCCAGTAAATTTAAAAAAATATTTATGAAACCGAATTCCATCGTAATGAAACAAAAATTGACCTCTCATCCGACACCCCACTTGACTCATATGAAACAGTAAGTGAAAAGTTATTCAAAACCCAACCCAAATGACAAAAGTGAGAAATGTATAAAGTGCACAGTCAGTGAGGCGTATCATTTGATTTCAGAAATATATATCATGAGGAAAATGAGTAAATTAAATAAACAGTCACAGTAATAAAATACCTCCTCGATTTTTGTCATTCTAAATATTTCACTTCATTTCAGCGAACAACAAAAGGGGAGACAGAGCTAGCCGGTTTCTTATCACTTAGGGCAGTGACGGTTTCTTACGATAACTTTAGTTTACGTCATTAGTGCAGTTTTTTAAGAGCTTGTTGTTGGGAATGAGTGAAATTAGTGACGCATTTATTAGTTCAGAATTATAGAATTAATATGTGAATAATTTGCATTTATACGTTCAGTTTTGCGTCAATTAAGATCAGTAAGAATTTTTCGATAATAATTACTCTCGCCTTTCCATCTAACCATTCTGAGTTCGATACTCGGAGCACACGTCAGAATTTTTCTTTCGCGATGTCAGCCTCGTCATATGAAAGGGTAAACCTAGTACACTCGTTAGAAAAGCACGGATGGGGAATTTGTTTTCATACATTTTATATAGAGAGGTTTTTAAGGACTTAATAAAGCCTTCAACCAAAACTTAACTACAATAAAATAAAATATTGAAGACATTCTAGAATATTTTGAAATGTTCTTTTTCCTGACATTAAATACCTCCTAAAACCAAGATAAGAAATTTATAATTTCGCTAACAAATCATAGCTAATTATAATTTTTCTTTACAACCAAACATAAAAAAAGAGTGGAATCTAAAATTAAACACCAAAGAATTATAATTGTAAAATGACAGCGTCAGTTCTATAATTGTAGAATTTAACCATAAAAATAATTTATCAAGAATTCACATAAAAATTCAAAAATATACAAACAAAGTTGAGATATCTTCGAGGATTTGAACCTATAACATAGGTCTTGCTTTTAACAGTGCTTTCTTACGAGCTATCGAAAGCGGTTCTAAGTATATAAACTTGTTTATGTTATAATGTTTAGTCAACGGTTATAACTAAATTTGTAATTTCTACAATTATATTAAAATTGTAATTCAAAAATTTTAAATTAAGAAATATTTTTTAACAAAATTAATGTTATAATTGTAATTTTAATAACATTGTAATTCAATTTAATATTATTATACAATCAAAATTATACACATTTTACAATTATGTTTATTATTATTGTGAATTTCGAGAAATATATGAATTGATGTGTAAAATTTTAAAATTTTTGCAGATCAAACTGAATTTAAAGCAGAACAAAAACAAAATCCAATAAATGTTACGGAAACGGTGGGAATTGAACTTATTATTTAAA
>JXPG01021535.1:404-12571 GCA_001015175.1 Megaselia abdita
ACACATTTTAAAAATGATAAAAATCAGCACTTTTGTGTTAAAACAATCTGCACTTTTTTCTCTGGGTGTAAATATTTACTGAACAAAAAATTGAGTACATTAATCTCATGACAGAATGAAAAAAATAAAGTTTCGCTCAATAATATTTACTACAAAATAGTAATTTAAGGCATTTCTTATTTAGTAATTGTTACTATTAGTACACGGAAAACAATTTTGTTAGAGTTTTATCTACTTTACGTGTAGGTAAAATTAAATAAAACATTATGTAGGTAAATTTTGGAATAGGAGAAATGTCTTCATAAATAAGTAAAATACTACGCTTAGTAGTAAGTGTACATTCGTTGGAATTTTCAAACAGATGTGGGAATTTTTATTACAGATGTAAGAGTTTTACTTACTCATGTAGGATTTTTTTTTGCAGGTGTGGGAATTTTTCCCGCAGATGTGTGGGGTTTTACTTACTCATCTAATAGGTTTTCAAACAGATGTGGGAATTTTTACTACAGTTATGGAAGTTTGACTTGCCGATGCAGTAGTTTTTACTGCAGACAAAATGTATAAAAATACCCATTGAAGTAGAAATTTCACCTACAAAATAATTTAGCTACGCTAAAACTACTCTATAGGTAAAGTATTTTGATGATTTTTTGGGACATTTGGGACACTTCTCTAAAATTTGTATAAAAGCTTAATATGCTCAGTCTCTATTGTGAAGATTGAAAGACTGACAGTGTAAAAAGCTATATCAAAATATACAAAACATCTCCCAGTAACATATGAAAAACACTAAGACAAGAAGAATTGTCAAATCAAAGACTGAAAAGACTGACACTTTTTTGTACAAAGACTGAAGAAGTGTTCCACAACTCGACAAAATTCAACATTATGCTACAGATTCACGACTGACTGAAAAAAGTTTCAAAGTTACAACACACAAACAAAATATTTTTTTTTTTTTTATATTATATTGATTTCAATTTTTTGTGATTATGTATTTTTTAATTTTTTTTATAATTGAACATTTGTTTTTATACAAACAAATAAATTATTATGATTATATATTTTTTAATTTAAAAGATTTTGAAATTGTTTTTAATTTTTGTTTTTTTTTTTTAAATACTTGAATTTTATATTTTTAAGCATATTCATATTCATTCATTTTCAAATTAAAACAGGACTTTTTAATTTCTATAATTTTTTTCTTTTAATATTTATTTTAACTTTTTAAATTGCATATTTACTTTTAAGTAAATTTCTTTTTATTTTTATATTTGTTTAATTTAAATATGTTTAAACAATTAAATTTTAAAAAGTCGATTTTATATTTTTGGAAGAGAAACTGTTACCATAATTTTATAAATATAAAACAAAAATGTTTAAAAAAAATATAACAATAATGAACATCAAATAAATACTTCAGAAATTTGAAGATATGTTATGCTATCAGTTTCCTTTATTGTGATGGAATTTTCAACACCCTATAATTGTAGAAACAAAATGTTAATTGTTATAACGTGACGAATCAAATAACATTATAATTGTTGAAGATGTAAAACGTTGATTCTTGACAAAAATAGTAAAATTTACTACACTCAAATCTATGAAAAAAGCCTAAATTGGACAACTTTTTAAACTTATCTCAAATTAGGCGAAAGCAGAAATCTTATCAGACCATTAACTTATTCCATGCTTAGAAAGCTTCTTAAGCTGACAAAAATTAAACTAAACCAACTCATTAAACATTTTTTTAACTCTTTAAGCGAAAATGTAAATGTAAATTTTGTGTTGATACTTTTGTTTTCGTTGGATAGCTACTTAAGAATGTTTCTACATCAAAAAACATAAGATTTTCCCAAACCATCCGCAAAACTGCCAGATAGGATTTGTGAGTCAAGAAAACCTAACATTAGATACATTTTCGAGAAGTCGATGGAACATGACAATTTTAATCTTAAGATTTTTCCTTTGGTGAACAAAAATTGACTATTTTTCATGAACTTTTCAATAACGTTCATAAAAAGTATCTGATGTTTGGTTTTCTTTACTCTATAGCTACTTAAGAATATACCTACATCAAAAATCTTTCCATTTTTGTGAAAGCCTCTGAAAACAACCCCTCAGACCGAGTATCTGACCAGTTCAAAACTGCCAGTGAGGATCTGGAAAAAAAAAATTAAAAACAATATTTTTTTTATCTAAACCTTTTCAGATACTTTTCATGAACATTTTTGAAAAGTTCATGGAAAATAGTAAATTGTTTTTCGTCAGAACGAAAATTGTTGAGTCTAAATTGACATTTTTATCTACAAAAACATGTAGAAAAAAAATATTTTTTTAATTTTCATTATCAAATAAATATTAAAAATTCTATTTAATGTTTTTAAATCAACAAAATATGTCCATATCCAACACAACAAATTTCGCAAACAAAATCGGTGTTGAATAATTAATTTACAACTCTGAAAAATAAGGTGAAGTTGAAATCAACCGTAATTATTTGGCCTTATAATTATTAAGCCAAAACTGGGTTAAACTGCCATGTTAATTAACATTAATAGCGTTACTAACCGTTGAGTTAATAATGTTACTAACCATTCCGCCCATCCCTGCCTTAACTTAACACAAAATTATTATTGAAAGAGTTCTTCGAAACCTCTTATATATATTTTATATACAGAGTTCTTAAAATATTTTCTACTTAAGATTATTTTAAAAGAATCTGTCAATGTTTCTTAGATAATTTCTTTCTTCTTAACCAATGATACGTGAATTATTACGTTACGTTCAATAATTATACTATCTTTTACCACACTAAAAGCTAACAATTCGAAAAAAATATTATTTCGCAGTAAAGTTTATATAAAATGTTAATTAAAAAACCACAAAACTCTTAACTCCATTAGCATAATTCATAACGCTTAATAAAAATCGGTTAGAAAAACTGAATAATACTTCCTTCTTTTCTCAAAGAAGACTAATGAAATTTAGATCTCGATCAAAAATCAATTACAATTATGAACGTAAAACCACAATCAATATTCTGAACGAAACGAAAATAAATTTCCAATTAAGCATAATAAACACCACAAAAACCACAAGAGAAATCCAATTTCAATCATCTTTCATTATCTCTTCATTTTCGAGATTGTATTTCGAAGGAAACGAGTAGATGTAGAATAATCACACCTTTTAGCAAAAAGGACGTATTGTTCAAAATACTTCCCACACAAACAAAACAAAAAACTGCATAATAAACCCACAATTCAATGCCAATCATCATTCACTCAAACATCAAATTATTTTATGATTACCAAGAATTTAAACCTGTTGAACAATGGGAAAATGTGAAAACCACCGAACTATGACGAGACAACCACGGATGGCAATTAGTCACTCTTATCCCTTGGAATAAGGGAAGGTTTTCATTTTTGGAATCAAAATTTTCAACTAAACTGATACTTCACTTCCGGCTCTTCTTCTATATCGCATCTTCTTAACAAGTCTTACACTTGTTGGAAGGTCTTCCTTAATTCTCTCCCCATAAATTACTTCAATGTGCTTACATTGCGTGACCGACTTTATTGTGTTCAGTTTCATTTGAGTTGTTCTTCTGTTTGTGTTCTTTTCTTTTCAGTTTGGTTTGGTTTCATTCGGTTCCAGCCAAAGAAACATGGAAATATGAAAGGGTCACATCGTGTGACTTTCCTTGGATTGTAAGAGAATGTTATGTTAACTGTTTAAGGTTTTGGCTTTTATAGGTATAGATACTTTCGAGGAATGTGCTCTTAGGGTTTTTTATATTATTTTATTTAATTTTTATATTTTATCAATAATTGCAGAAATTATACTAAAAGATTATTTTTCCCAATCAGAGAGACAAAGGTTTTGAGTTCGAGTCTTACCATGGCCGGCAGTTGTTTTTCTTTTTCCGTGGATAAAATAACCTTTTTATGTTAAATTATTTCAGTGGGACATTGTTAAAAAATGGTTTTTGTCCGCATCTTCTTCTTCCTACTCATCACGGCTTCTTTTCGCATAATTACTAAGCTGGTAGGTCGTTATTCATCATCCCCACATAACCTGCCCATCTGAGACGTGTTGTGAGGATCTAACATAAATCTTAGTAAAGTAAAAACTATCTTAATCTCGAAAACTGATAAAAGCTGATCGTTGGATGAATGCTTAATTCTAGCTCTCAGCTAAGTAGAGAATTACTTGTAAAATGAGCTATGGTACAGTCTCGGATAAGATATTTGGATCTCATCATCTTGCTCAAGCCATAAAAGCATTTCCAGGCGAGCATGATCCTTCATTTTATTTCAGAGCTTACATCGTTTTTAGAAGTTAATTTGGCGCCTAAGCAAATAAAGTTTCGCACAGCCTCAAATTGGTAANCTTCACTTCATTAACTCGCAACCTTACATATCTTGCGCCTACAGCCTTTGTTGTTCTCCCTATTACATCAAGTCGTCAGCATCGCCCTGTCGAAAACTTCTTATCGTTGGAAACGATTTTGANTACATCGTTTTTAGAAGTTAATTTGGCGCCTAAGCAAATAAAGTTTCGCACAGCCTCAAATTGGTAATCGGCAATGTTGATATTCCATAGCTTGTTTCTTCACTTCATCAGGAAGTCGGCTGACGTCCGTGTTGGCTAACAGATTTACTTTTTTAGATCTCCGCGGATTTTTTAACGATTTTAGTGAAAAAATATATTGAAAAAATTTACAAAAATCAATTAANTATTTTGACACAGCTCCTAGGATCCATCAGCGTCATTCGTCATGGGTCGATAAGCTTATTCCTCTGAAGTTCCTACACTCTTGTGCCTTTCTTGTGGATAGGGCAAATTATGCTGGTGGTCCAATCTTCTGGCATCTTTTCTTCGTTTCAGATCTTCACCAGAAGCTTGTGGAAAGCTTAATTGAAAGCATCTTCAGCTGATNCAATACCCGTGCTTTTGTTGTTCTTTATCCTCTAGATAGCCTACCTCTGCTTTCGTAGGTGGTGGTACATCATCTGTGTTTTGAAACGTTGTTGTTTCAGGTGTCTGTTTCGAAGCTTATCAAGCACTTTTGTAGGACGTTCATCAAATCTTGTCTTGGTTCTGTTCAAGGTTCGTAAGCTCCAAGAACATATCTTTATCTCGTAGTCTATAAAATGTCCGTGTCGATATCCGTGTATTTCTTTTTGATCCGAGGCACTTTTCCATCATTCGTAGTCGGTGCTGTAGACTTCAGAAGAAGTGACTGGGCTTTAACTGGCTTTAACTTTTCTTTCGGCCCGAGTGTAAAATAACATTTTAATTTAAAATTAATATATTAATATATTAATATATATATTAATTATTGTGTTTTTACTTTATTTGCGTTTTTTATTTTTTTTTTTTTAGTTTTTAGTAAAAAAATATAATTTTTTTGTAAGATTTAATGTTTTTTAACTCTAAAGATGTCCAACAAAATTGTCAATAATTTCTTGTTGTTAATTCTGATCGCCTGGTATTTCAAAATTTTTGTTACTTATTTATTTTCAAGGAAACTAAAAAATTGCTAAAAAATATATTTAAAATACCAGGCGATCATGAATTTAAACCAGAAATTTTTCAAATTTCCCACCATGACTTACATGTTTGGTTTATTTAAGGTCTTCAATGTAGTGGAGACTGGAAGTTTGAACAAGTTCGAACGTTGCTTGTCAGTTTGTCACATACTTTCACTAGAACAACACTGGATATTTTGGTGGGAAGTTTGAAAGTGTTTCTTTTATGTTTCCTAATACTTTCGTAATATTTTAGGAACTTAAAAAATAATTGTATCAGTTTTTTCTCGAAATTTTCGAAAAATATTTTTGGTTTTCTTTGAGTCTAGAAGTATATTAAAACCATTAGATCAAAAAAATATAGTTCTTATCTTTTTTAAGAAAATGACATTTTACACCAAACATGCTTTTTATATTTATTTCTACATATTTTTCTTAAATAAAAAAAAATGTTTTTAGAAAAAATATATATTTAAATAGAACATTAATTATTTAATAAATATATTTATGTTAGAGTGTAGATACATTTTTTCCACCATATTAAAATGTTAGAAAGAGAAAAAAAAAACGAAAATCGTTTCGGGACGAAGTACATTATTAACGTTAACAATCAAAATCGGTGATTTCACCAATCCCTATTGATTGTTGGTTTCATTCCTGGAATATTTATTTTATTTTTTTCTAAACAGTCGATTTTTAAATATATTCAATGTTTATATTTTTAAAATTAATAAATGTGAAACATAAATGAATACGGTAGCTTTGACTAAATTTACAATAATCAAAGCCTTCTTCAAAAATATCAAGAAAACTTCTATTCATCTATTAGCTATCTTCCTCTACCATCTAAAAATATTAAAATTCTTTTTCGGACTTTAAAATAATCTGGAAGACTCTGAATTACTTTTGCCTTTGCTCGTTCGAATCATCTTATAGTTAAAATCACAGAAAGCCCAATGAAGTTTACTGCACAACTAAGGTTTTTTAACAAAGATGTTTAAGAATTGCATTCATGCACTCATATTACTTTCAGAGTTACATTTAGCCTTTTTATCACTTGTTTTCTTAGCTCTCAATTTTAAACTGCCTTGGAAATTATATTTTGTTTTAATAAAATTAACTGATTACATTTGAATTAATTTTCACACAAAATTTAAAAAAATCGAACGTGGATTACTCTTACAAGAATAATCAACATCACCAAAAGTTCATTCAAAAGACAAACATTTTCCCAGTCAGTAATCAAATCATACATTCTGCCAAAAGACAACCACCATCAAGCTTTTTAAATTCCCAAGGAAAATGATAAATGTGTAAAAAGAGAAGTTAACTCAAGTAATGTAATTAAAGGAAACCCTGCTGAAGCACTTCCACTTCCAACCAAATTAACTTGAAAGTTACCTTTCCATTATCTAAAGCTTTATTGTCTTTAGGGGATTTACGGGTTTACACTTTTCCTTTCCCTGTTTTCACATTCAAATTTTCCTTTCTAACATAATTTTCTCTCCAGCAGGATAATTTCTTGCTTCTAACGAGAATCTCATACTATAACAAAAGACTCTCAATCACCATCAGCTTTAAACCCATCTATCTTTGCTCATTCAGTTCAGTAAAGTTTTGAGAATTTATTTGAAAAAATATATCACCTTTATTTAAACTTTATGCTTTGATTATGTTAATCTTCGAGCCTCTGGGTAATGTTAACTGCTTCTCCTTCTTGTAATAACTTTTTCCTTCCTCCTTCCGTCATTTAATTTATTTCCATTCATTCATTTCATTCTCAGGAGCAAAGACAAGATTTTAATCAAAAGAATATCTTTCAGAATTTGCATATTCCTAGTCGCGATATCGTAAATGAAAGCAATTACGATGCAAATTCCTTTGGAAAAATAGCTTGCAAGGATTTTCGTGGTTTTCCTTTTACAATATGGAAATTCAGATTCTGATTCGCTTACTATGATATTCCTTCTTTTCATTAACACTTTATAACCGAGAGATGAGATGAAAATTCGAAACAGATGTCTCTAATAGGAATGTTTTACATTTTCCTCAACTGTTTTGCAGTAAAAGTGAGACAGTTCTTTTTTTCATCAGTAAGTGGTTACGTGTTACGTCTTTACAAAATTGCAACTATTCTTATGGATTTTGTGTCTGATATTCATATTGGTTTTAAGTTTTGCTTTTCGTGTTCCGGGAACTAAATAACTATTTGGGTTTTAAAGTAGTGTTTTCTTTTTGGGGTGGGGGGTTCTTGAAGTGGAGTTGTATAGGTTCAATGTTGATGCGATTTGGTCTTAAAATACCATCAATATTTTTTCAACTGAGATATCTAAAAGCTGGGTGAATTCCTCGTGAGCAGAAGTAGAAACAGCGATATAAAGGCTCCAAAACTATAAAAGTGCGGGCTCAGATGGTATACCGCGCTAAGTCAATGGCGCATTCATCATAACTCAAACTTTGGCCGAAGAGAGATTTGGACGAAAGTGTCATCTTCAAGTAGGGAGGCACAAAATCTGCTCGATTTACAGAAAAATCACTCTACACAATACTGCATGCAAGATCTTGTCCCCAGTCATCACAGAAAGACCATAACCATACATAACATCGATAAATTAAGACAAGTACAAAAGAAGGCATGGAAATTGAATTCGAATTCTATCCAGAGTACCATCACTCGAGACTATAAAATGAAGCTATATATATTGTCTATAAATTTAACAATATAGTAAAATACTGAAATTTGTTACGTTTTACATAATACAAGTGACCTAAGCTCAAATCCAGTCAAATGGTTATTTTTTTTTAAATTTCAAGTAGTAAAACTTAAGTAAGAAATAAAGTCCAAGTTCAAACTACAATATCTTCAAATATTTCTTGTTTTGTTTTTGATCTCCTACAAACCGCTCATGCTATTGTATCAACATTCACATGCACGGAATGTTGACACATAAAAGAGTTATAGGAGAGGTGTGAGTTCGAAAAGCCCTGGGAAAAGCCCTAATTATATATCGCATGTTGTACAAATAATGATGCATTATAAAAAATTATAGTTCCAGTTTTTGAGATATATAGCGTTTTGATAAACTCATTTTGAAAATTTTTATATTGATTTTCACAAATTAGCTTTTTCTGATAAAACTACAAAATAATATTTCATGAAATAGTGCTATTTTCAAATTTTAGTACAAATTGTGTGAAGTTATATTCGACTTCAGGAAATTTAAACAAAAAACGTTAAAAACTGATACCAAAATTTGTTCGTCTAGATGTCTGCTATCTTTTGAAACATTTCTAGCATTTAAGTCATTCCTAGCCGTCGTATCAAATTGTAGTATTAGTATTTCTGTCTATAGTACCTGATGGTTATGCTCTCATAGGGGAATGTTGTATGGTTTTTCACGACTTATAGTAACTAGTAAAAATTTAATAATGCAGCACTCTCTTGATGCAATTTTGGAACGCAGGAATTTACTCAGCCCATAGAGACTATTCTTCTCTTGATCTCGCTGGAAATGGCTTTGTCACATGAGATCTCTGAACCCAAATAGATGAACTCTTTAATGGTTTCGAAATTATAATGGTCCATTTTGACAGTTGGACCGAGGTTCGAATGGTGACTCTCGGATCTTGGCCAGAAGTTGATTTCCCATACATTATATTATAGATTTAAAATGTATCTTAGGTCGTTCTGAGATAATTGAAGATAGGATTTTGTAGGCGATGTTTAGTACACTTAGAGTAGTTGTGTTTGCCATATGAGTCTCCCGTTCTAGTTCTATCTCAAAATCTGCGCTACTAGTTGAGTTTAACAACCTCTTCTTTAAATGATATCATCTTTGTTCTTACAACTGCAGGTCTTCGGATTTAAATGGAACTTTGTCATCAGAGATTTTCCATGGATATTCACATACCTCTCGACAAACAGTATAATATCAGTAGATCTTTATCTGCTCCTTTAATTTCCAAAAAATCACCAGAATGATATCTTTTTAATAAGAACATAGTTTAAGACGAAATTCCATCTCGAAGAAATAAAACCACTCTCAACAAACTTAAAAGTATATATCCCATCACCCATTAGCTGATAATGGTGATATAAAACTTTTAATTGGGTAATAAATTATAATTGTTAAGTCAAGTCTTTTGTATCGATAATCATTCTAATGATAGTTTGGTTTGTGATTGTAATTCTATTCAATTCATTGTTGTCTTTGGTCTTTGGTATTTAGTATATGTATATTTCCAAGGAACCGTAGTCACCATCGTAGAGAAGAATAATTATATGGAATTACAACAAAAGAAAATTCTATCATAAAAAGCAATAAACGTGCGTCTTTCTCCATCTTCTTTCTTAGATCATGTTATAATCTTTAATGTGTCTAGTGGGTTCTCTTAATTCCAGTCATTTCGAAGTTATCGATTTTTAATTGAAGACTGGTATCTTTATCTCTTTTCCTGTATATTAAATTTGAAATTTGGCACTTGAGAGAGGTTCACACTATCTGATAAGTCACAGTGAAGTCATGTTGGTTTTTCTGAAGTTTTAATTAATAACTCTCCAGCTATAAATTATAGTATATGTATTAATCAATTAGTTTAGTGAGTCCATGAAATTGCGTGACCATCATCCATAACTTTTCGTTTTCGCTGTTGGTTTCTTTCTTTCTCCTGACGGTGGAATAGAGAAAATTTATGGTTAATTTCTATTGCCGGTTGGCTTCAATTCTCTAATAGAATGAATGGACACACGTCATTTATAAACTTCACACGGAGAAATTTTAATTACTATTGTATATGGTTTTCTTGAAAGAGATGAACTTTGTTTGCTGTTTGAACTTCTTCTAGGAAGACTGTAATAATAATAAAGGCTATTGATTTTTATTGTAATTGTTTTTACAATCATCTTTTTTTACTTTAGGAAAGGAAATATTTTATATTTCCATTGTCAACCAATGAAAAGGCGACCTTTTTTGATCAACCAATAAGAACAGTCTTTATATTATTCTTGGTTTTAAAGAAACGGTCGTGAAAATAACAACAAAACTAAAACTTCGACAAGTGTTAACAAGCTTGTAAACCACTGGAGTTCGTTGAAAGCAACGATACGCTACTGCAAATTATAGGTCTTCAAATATATGAAAGAAACATAAGTAACGAGCTGTAAATTAGCATCCAAATGCGTGAAGTAATTTCACAATAAGAGTGAGAATATTGGTTGTAAACTAGAATTTTAATATTGCGTTCGTGGACTTAATAATAGTCCAGAAACTGTAACACTTCATCATAGAATAATACATAGAAATTACAATGGAGGCTTCAAAGGATTGGAAATTATATTCCTTGAAATTCCAAGAAATTATTATTTTCCTTGTTTTTTTTTCTAACGTAAGAAGATGTTTATTGGAAATTCTTGTAATATTTCAGAATATTATTTCTAGTATCTATAAATTGCATCTTCGATGGTGTCTTAAAAGAAATAAGGTTACTGACATTCAATTGATATACCAATAACTGAAATTTTTGATTTATAAGAAAAATGTGATTATTGCACGAGTTTCCATTAGAATTCCGATGAAAATTTGTTCATCCTACACTAAGTTAGCTGCTTCCCTCCACTGGGGTTTTCATATAGTTACTTCACGTCTCTGTCTATAAGGGGCTACCCATATCGTTCTCTTTCCCAACTTCTTCTTCTGTTGGGAGAGCACTGTTCTACTAACATTGAGGTGATGGTAATCCTACCAGTAGTGCCATTCTACTACAATGCCTAGGTCGTTTCCAAATCTCATCGCTCGGACACATAATCAATTTTCTAAAAGATTATATGTTGGATAAACGCTTTTACCAGACTGAACGTGATCAGCAGTTCGAAAAATGCTACCCAAGAAGAAGAAACAAAGAGGATTATGCAGGGTATTTGGTTGAAATGCCCTGATATCTTTTTGTTTTTATGAGAGGGCAGAATAATATTGATGTCCTACAACTATTAATATTATCCCAATATCTTGAGTAAAGCTCTTTGTATTTCTGTGCACTGAGGATCGAATTCAGAATCGTCAAACTGGAAAACGAGAGTGCTAGCACCTACACCAACCAACTATAAAGGTCCATGTTTAACTCACAATGTTGCGGTTAGTGTGTTCATAAACTTACCGTGTACCATGACAACGACATCATCCGCGTATTTTACGTTTCATGCCTACCCATAGGATGGGATAGACCACTCCACTTTGTGCATCAGGTTTACAGGTCATGTAGTTCCTCAATTGCGAACGTACCATAAAAATTACCCTTCTTTTTCAATTCCTTGATTGTCAAGGGATTCTGATATTGTTTCTGTTGTAAAGTTGTTCAACGCAAGAGTTATTTCTTTATTACCAATGGTACCCAGAAAAAAATAAGTAGTAAAAGATAAGATATTATCGTGTAGTAAATTAGTTGTAAAATTTTTTATTGCTATTATTTTGTAGTAAAATTTTCTATAAATAGATAAACTTACTATAAAAAGTATAGCAAAAATTACTACAATGTGACTACTTAGTAGTTTAAATTTTAGTAACGAACTCAGCTGAGTAAAATGTTCTATTAATAGCAAAAATTACTAATCTGTTGATAGTAAAATTTACT